>QJNU01000248.1:0-100710 GCA_004154915.1 Monosporascus ibericus
AGCGCACCCCATATACGGAAAGGTCACCTACTGATCGGCCCATACATGTTCCGTGGCTAAGCTACTTAACGCTGTACGCGTGCAACAGCACACGTATCTAGGATAATACAACAACACAACTGATGTCCCCTATATCTGACAATTCTTTTCGTAATTTCCTTAGGCATAATAATCGTAATAAAAAGAAATGAGAACTTACCAAGTTTGGAGATTTTTAAAGACAAAAATTATAAAGGGGAAAAATCGTATTACGAACTAATATTTTACCCACTTAGGCATACGGTCGGGACGAGACCAAAACAGACTACCGACTAAAAGTTACGTAACATAGATAAGAATGGATTCAACTTATCTAAATAAATCCAACTTAGGATATATACGCTCATTATCATCATCACCTAATTAAATCACCAGCTTATAATATAACTTAGTTATTCAGATTACCTTTAACAATCTGCTATTACCAGACGTGACTATTATTTACCCCATTGCTTAGTTTCCCACGACATTACTGCTAACATAAACCGTACGACTAGGTTTAATAGTTGGTTAAACCTCTTAGTCGTCACAAACTCCCCGTTTTCCGTAACCTGTCGTCATTCCGGTATAATATTTTCCTCTTTATATTTTTTAGTTTCCGTCTTCCGGACGTTTTTTAGTTCGTTTTTCGTTAACCGTACCAACTGTCCCTTACCTCGCTTAAAGGCGGTTACGTAGTTTTCGTATTTTGCAAAAGAAAACCCTGGCAATTCGCGTATTTAAAAGGCTGGTTATATTCGTTTTCTGGGTATTAGTGTAACTTATCTTTGTAATTATTATACCCCGTAACCCGTTAATAAGGTTTTTTAAAGTAATACTGTTAACATCTTAGGTTATAAAATTTAGTTACCGGTTTTTTTATTATTAATTTAAATTACTCGTTAGTATTAAACCACTTAAAGGATTTAATTACGGTTAAAAAAGATATTATTTAAATTTTGCAGCGAGCTACAAAGTTGGGTCCGTACCTTAACGGCTTAGAGTTTATTAACCGATATTTAATTTATACTTAAATTTTATTATAGATAATATCTTACGTATTAATACCGTACCCCGGGTTAATATAATCCGGAAGAATATACGGTACGTTCGGTACTGCGTAGGTATGCTATTATTCCGGCATTTAGATATTATGGGCGTTGGTAATTTTGCTTAAACATTATTGTACGTCCGTTTTAAAAAGTATATCCCGGACTTATTTAATAGTTATTTTAATAAATTAACCCGTATTCGTACTCGTAATATTCTGAATATCCGGTAGCTATTACCTTAAATCTTTAAATTCCTTATATATAATAATCCTTAACGTAAAAGGTTACTTTTTATAAGCCCGCCGCTTTTCGTTCCGACGGATTAGGACTTTTTTAATTTCTTTTATTAAAAGGCTAAAATATGGTAAAACTGGTTTTGATAATCGATTTAGCATTTTTATACCGCCATTTAAGCTAAAACTGTACTTTGATATAACTATATTAACTTATAAAATTTATTTACTCTTCGTCTTCGAATTAATTAAATGTAAGTTTAACAACTATATAAAGGCGAAAAGCATTCCGTTAAAAGTCGAGAACACCGCCGTATTAAAGTAACCTACGAATATTTTAATAAAATATCTTACTTTTACCCTGTAATCCGTTTGATAATTACTTTTGTAATATTTAACGAACGAATTTCGATATTTAGCTAGGTTTTTAATTATTTATTTCTTAACTTAAAGTTATCCTTTTATTTCGTTAAATCGAAAGATAAGAGCTAAAATTATAATGTTAGATTAAGGTGGGTTAGCGGCCTTTCCGTTAATAAAGTTTATTACCGGAGGAACTTAAACGTTAGCAGGTTTTTTCCTTTTGTTCCGTTATAACTATACGAAGTCTAAAACGGTAAATAATTCAAGTTGATAAATATATCAAACTATATTGTTAGGAATCTTAATAGACTGCTATGATATAATAAGAGCTTCTATTTTCGTCGATTGCTAATAATTGCTAACTATCGCAAGTTTTTAACCTTGATATTTTAACTTAGCTATTAGCGAATTCGTCAAAAACTCCAAAAGTTAAAAATTAAATATAATGTACGCTTAAGCACTAACCGCTCTAAACGTACGAATGAAATTTAGAAGGAAAGGTAACTACCTCCAATTTAAACCGTACGAGTAGGTTCAATAATTAATTAAACCGACCAGCCGTTATACTTTATTAACTTTAGTTTAGCAATGTTATTTAATTTTAAACAATACTTTCGATATTATATTATCTCGTAAATAGCCCGGTTTGAAAATAGCTTTGTAGGTCCTTAAAAATAATATTATGGAATCCCGAAATAAGAAGGCCCGACTTAACCTTTTCTAGGAAGAAGTTTTATAACGATTAAATTAGCTAATTAACGTAATTACGTAACTTACTACTTATTAAACCGCAATTAGCAATACCTTTAAAAAAACATGGAACTAGTCAGAGACCTAAAGAAATAAATTAACTAGATAAGTAAGTAAGAAATAGCTCGTAGAATTATCGTAAATAACTTAACTAGAATAGCTAACTTAATTAATATAACCTGCTTAGATAACCTATAACAAGGAGGCAGGAAAGGTTTAAAGCTTATTAAATTCAAACACTGTAATGGAACTATTATAAAGTTTTAATAGTTCCTTACAAAATGTTGTATATACTTTAAATACTTCCCAATTAAGCTCGCAATATTTACTTTTTAAGTTTAGCTCGTTATAAAACAATTAACCGGAAACAGGGTTATTTAGTTAAAACCTGTTTTCGTAAATAAGCTACTAACCCCTTTGAATAAAAATCTGTAATAGTTACAGCAATTTATAACGATTATAAAAAGGTCGAAAAAAAGTATTCGGAATCGTAAACCAAATAATTAAGGCCGAAAGCAAATTTAAAGACCTAAAATAAAGTTTATTAACTTCTAGATACGGTAACTCTCTCGTTTAATTAACTTTAAAGATTAACTTGAAATAAAAACGTATTAATAATTATATTTTTTTAACGGCCTGAAAACTCTTTTTAAAACGATTTATTTAAGAATAAACACTTTAAAAACTTGGTGAAATATATTATGATGACGGTTCAAATCGACGACCGACAATACGATTAAAAGATTCGACATTTAAATGACCGGTTAAATAATAAGTTAAGATAATCCTTTAATACCAGCAGGCCATAAGGAATACATATATGCTATAGAATAATACCTGGACCTATGGAAATGAGAGTAATATAATAATAGAACCGACGTTAAATTTATTACTATAATTGTTATAAAATAAAATACAAGGCCTATTAACGTAGAAAGTTTAAATGAGAGTAGCAAAATACTTTAATACCCGTCCTATAAAAGCTAGCCCGAAAAAACAAAACGAATAATAAACCGATTAATATAATTAAGGTAAAAACGATTAATTCTCTTAAAGTAATATAACAGAGATTATAAAAAGTAAAAAGCTGTTTTAAGTAATTATCTAAAAATAACAAATTTTAACTATAAGATTTATAATAACCTAATAATTAAAAAAATACAACGGATAAAAGGAGCTTATAAACAACAACTTACTTTTCCATTTTTAATAAAAGCGGTAATAACGGTATAAATAGTTAAGATTAAATCTATGAATAAAAAAATATTAAAGTTAAGACGAAACCTTATTATTAGACGAATTAAACCGATACGGGAAACTTTAGACTATCCACTATAGGCGCGTCTATTGCCTTGAACATATGTAAGAATAATAGTATATCGAAAGACGAATTGCGCGGATATATAACTAACGATTCTCCTTTTCTAATAAGACTGAAATAAATTATAAAAACTAAGAATAATATAAAATATTACGAAAGTACGCGTTATAAGATATAATGAACGTCATTATAGCAGCAACAAGTTAGCTAAAAGAAAAAAGTTGGCTTAACGAAGCCCTTATATACTATTTTAGATAGTACGACGAAAAAATAAAAGATAAAGAGATTTATCAAACGGCTACAACGACATCGTTAAGAGTAATTAATAACTTCGGCTTTCGATTGAGTTAGACAAAGAATTTAGATAAAGGACGTAAAATTAAAGTAGAAATCCGAAGACGAAATAAAAACCTAACGTAATATAACGACTAATTTCAAATAGGACAAAAAGGAGAGGAAAGCACTGAAAAGAAATATATCAGTTAGGAAAAGTTCCAGCCGTAAATCTTTTTATTCGAACTCACCCTACACTGACAGAAAATATTATTAAAGCAATTATAAGCTTTAATTAATAAAATTAAAAGCGAATTAAGATATTAAAGAACGATTTAAAAGGCGAAGGTTATCTATAAAAAAGCCGTAAGATAATAACATTTGAGAACACTAACAAGCACTTTTTAAAAGGACTTTAAACGGAACGATAAAAGCTAAGAACGAAGTTATTACTTAACAAATATAAATTAAAATATATTAAATTACTGTATTTACAAATCACAGAATAATAGAAAATAAATGTATTATACTAGATATAATTAATTAACCTAAGTTATTATAAAAAAGATGCAACTTTATATCGTCGAAAAAGTAAAGAGTTAAATATTTACTTATAATAACAAAAAATATACATACCAGATTAATTATTTCAAAATCTTTATTAAAGGACAAAACTAGATAGTAAGGTGCGATATCGTTCTTATAAAGATTTATAACATAATTCTGAAAAAACTATAATTATATTAATATAACTCTTTATATAACTAAGTACCTAGCCAAGTAAGGTTCATTTTATATCCCCTTAACAAAGAGAAATAAAATGAAAGAAGTCTTAATATTTAATCGAAACTAGCGAGAAATATAAATATAAAGATACGATAAAACTCTCTTAACTTATAGGAATAAAATATAAAAGAAAATAAAGGTATTAAATATACATCGTGTTATTACTATTATGAAAATAGAATTATAAGAAATAAACTATTACTTATAACATTAACCCCTAAAACCAGAAATAACAATTTACATATTTCCATAACACTATAAATATAAATAATTAGTAAGAAAAATATTTAAAACAAAATAACGAAAAATATAACAAACCAGATTGAAAGTAATTTAAAATAAGAAACATTAATTAAACTTTAGCTAATTTATAAGCTTAACGAAACGAACTTATAACCATTAGGTAAATATATTAAAAAGCAGCTGAAAAAGATTATATATAACTCTTTAATTTATTAACCGGATATTTTATATTGCTTTTACTAAAAAAGAACGGAAAGTTATATATAGTTATTAATTATAAATAAATAAACGAGATCATAATTAAAGATAAAATACAATTATATTCAATTAATAAAATGGAAAGTCACCTTTAAAAAGCAAAATAATTTACAAGCTTAAACCATAAAAAAGAATATAATTAAGTACTCATCAAAGTAAAATACGAATAAAAAATAACGGTTAAAACGAAGTGCGAAGTTTTCGAATATTTCGTTATACCTTTCGAATTCACGAACGTACTAACAACCTTTTAGCAAATACTTAACTATATACCTCGAAAATACCTAAATATTTTCGTTATTTATTATCCTAACGACCTTCTTATTTATTCGAAAAAGGAAAAAAAAAAGAACACATAGGATACGTTCATAAGGCATTTTAAGCTTTTATAAAACGTAAGTCTATTAATTAATATAAAGAAAAGCCAGTTTTATACGTAAGAAATAAAATTCCGAGGACATATTATTACATTAACGTGCCATATAAGCTCGCAGCGCGTTTTTTCAATCTTGCGACAACAAACTTAAATTAATTAACCATAACACATTAAATCAAGTTAAATTAATCGGATTCTTTTTTGCTCAACGTATTTATAACCTTTTTATAAGTACGCGCATTATGTCCGGGCTTGTCGTAGACGCCATATTTCCGTTTCTTCGTTTTAACCCATTTGCGACGATTATCTTAAGTTGTTATTGGCTGCATTTTTTTACCACCCTTTTTCTTTTCGGCTAAAAAAGCTCATCATTCTCATATAATAAATGTTCCTCCTTCTTAAAAACGTTTATTATTAATCCTTCGACGTTTGCTTAAAATGTGATTCGTTTCGCGCAATTAGACGTTTTCTTTCCGAAAGAAAGCGGCTTTATCCAAAAGTAATATATAGCCTTTTATTATAAACCAACCGATTTAATTATTCTCATTGGCGAGATTCTCTTGTAATTTTTAATCCTTTTTTACAATTAACGTTTTTACTTTATTATTTTATGAATATTTTTAAAGGTTTTCGCGGGCGGGAAAATAAAACCAATAAAAGTAAGCCGGGAGACGGTCTGTATAAGTACAATTGGAGGAATTTCCAAATCGGATAGGACGTTACTAGGATTAAATAGAACAAGTCCAGTTTTTTAAAAGCCGGATTTGATATTATCGGACGTTATGGCAGCTTTAAACGCGTCGTAAAAGCCAAAAAGGAAATTTTCTTGCGCGATATATATATGGTAACGTCCTATTAAATTTTCGATATACAGCGAATAAACGCGTTTTAAAATAGAAAAACAGGCTACGTCGAAAGGTTAAATTTATTTTAAACTTAACTCGTTCGTTATCCAACTATTATAATTTATATTAAGCCTTTAATCAAATACTGTCGGCAATTGGTGCGTACAGGTGTTGCCTGCTGGCTGGCTTTGTGGGCCCAGGCTGCAGGAGTGCTGCCTGGGACACCCTTTGTCCTCAGACGATCCTTTGTCACATAATCATGTATGTAAGGGCGATTGCCCACGGACTAGATTTGTCCTTTCCTAGAATACATAGAACCAACGCATGAGAGTTACGCCAGATTCTTGCATTTGATCACTGTGACTGCTGACAAATACTAATAAATGATTTCGCTATTAAAAATTAAGGTAGGTTTTTCCCGCCAAAATAATAAATACTAATAAAGCCTAACCTTAAGAATTAATAGGCTAGATGATTATAACCTATGCCGATTACCTTATTACGCTTATTTAGACTTTTTACGTCTTTTAGAATTTATAATTATTATATCCGTTATTAAAAAAATTCTTATTAAAAAGTTCGTTTCGTGGAAGTTATAAATATCCTTTTTTACGATACTGTATTTTGTAATTATAACCTGAATAAGTTCGAACTATTTACGAAATACATTTGGATTTTTGCATAATATCTTTTAATAATCGACTTTTCGATTTGAACGTGTTTCAAGTTTTTTTTTGCGGTCGAATAAAGTTCGACGCCTAATTAACTTTAACCAGGTTCGGAGCGCGTTAGGCGAGCAATAAATTCGCTATATCTTTAACGTACTAAAACCGGATAAAAAACGTTCGTACATCTAGGTTAAGGACCTTTTCGATAATAGATTTCTCGTCGGTTGGGGATAATTTTCGCAAATTGGGGATAATATCGGTTCGGGCGCGTTTACCGGAATATCGGGCTTTTAAGGTCGTTTCGACAATATCGTATATAGAACTAAACTTTTTATAATTAAGTTTTAGGTCTTGCTTTTTAACCAGGACGGCTGAGTTCGTTTTAGTATCTTTCAAAAGACGTTTTATATTGTTAGTGTTAAATAATTTACTATTAAAGTTAAATACTAAGAATATTAATAAGAACGAGCCGCGAGCTTATGTGCTCCGCGAGCTTGTAGGGTACGTTACGATATATTAAAATAAAATTTAAAAAAACCGTTATGATATAGGAATAAAAAAAGCTTTTTGAAAAGTTAAAGTCGTAATTACTAATAAGCTAATATTAATTATATACGATCTAAGCCGTTTAATTAAGTTTAAACCCGATATTCAAATTATGTTTTAAGCGTAATAGTTAGATACCGCGATAATCAAGGCAACCTATACCTTATCGCGTTGTATTCTTACAAATTAAAAAAAAGTAAAATTAAATTATAGTATTTCCGATACAGACTTTATAACTATCATTAAAGCTTTTCGAAAATGCATGTATTATTTTTAGGAAAGCCTTTATTACCTTAAGGTATATAGGAATTATACAACCTTCACTTATTTTACCATTACCAAAAAACTAATATGACTATAATTACGTTACGCCGAAAAACTAACAAAATACGATTTGGTTATTATCTATCTAAAGGACCAGAAAACGGCAAAGCAAATACGTTAAGTTGAAAACTAAATTCAAAACAAAAGATAGTTAATGTTAATTATTAAATGTTCGACAATATATTAAATAAATATTTATAATTAGGACTACTAGTAACGATTAAAGCAATACCCCTTAATTTATCTCAGAAACTCCAGGAATATAATAACAGCTAATTTAAAAACGAGAAAATAAAACGAATTTAGATCTTAAAGGAATGTAAGAAAATATTAATACGAAATATAGACGAATATTAATTATATATATACTCAGAGATCCACAGAACTCTAAGACAAGTATAACGTATTTAATATTTCCTTAAAATGAAATGAATAATAAAGAAGATACGACGACAACGCTATATATAGAATAAGGTAAAGACTCGACGATATAAGCTATACGGAGAATTACAGCTATTATTAGTCGTAGAACGACCATTAAATTTAGTTATTTTCGACTTTATTACCATGCTTTTACTATCAGAAAACCTAGCTACGGGTACGCACTATGATAGAATCTTTTAGTCGTTAATCGATTTATTAAATTTTCTAATTTCCTACTACATAATAAGAATGCGGATATAGAGCAACTGGCCTACATCTTGTTGAAATATATCCTAGAAGTATACGGATTACCAACGGAAATAATCTTAGACGGAGGAATGACATTCATTTCGAAGTTCTAACAAGGACTTATGGCGCAACTAGTCTTGAATTATAAGCAGTCTAGCGTATTCATATCTCAAATAGACGGTAAAACAAAGGAGGAAAGAACTTATAATTTTCGTGACGAAGATTCTAAAAGGGAGAAATCGTGTTATGATCTAATACCTCTTAACCTCTATAAACGGTTAAAAGACAAGGATTCTCTAAAAATGGGTTTCGTGCAATTACGTATATTGACCTAAGAGATTATTACGATAGTTTTCGAGTTTAATAATGTAAAGGATTATTCAGATTACTTTCGAATTTAATGATTTAAGTGAGTCTACCCCAGACGTTTAATATATAGATACACTCATTACGTTTCCTATAGTGTAGATAGTACCATTTTATAATATAACTTAGTTACTTAGATTACCTTTAATAATCTGTTGTTATTAAACGTAACTATCGCATACCTTATTGCTTAGTTTCCTACGATACTGCTGTTAACATAAATCGTACGACTAGATTTAATAGTTGGATAAGCCAACTAGCCGTCACAATTGAAGTATCTTAAAAAGTAATTAAAATTAATAAATGTTATCGAAGCCTTAAACCAACAGAAAAAAGTTTTAAAAAGTTATTTTAAACAAAGAATTTATTAATTAAAAGAATTTAATAGCCTCAGGAAACGTTTATGATATAATTAAAGCTTTAGAAAATAATAAAGTATAATAATGAACGCCGTAAATGTTTTAAGGCATTAACGGGGTGTATCAGCTAGCTGGGGAGTACGCAGAGCATCTTATATACGGAACGGTCACCTTTTAATCGGCACATATATGTCCCGTAGCTAAGCTATTTAAAGTTTTAAGCGTGCGACAGCATACGTAACCAGCTTAATATAATAACATAACTAATATCCCTTATATCCAATAATATTCGAAGTTAATAGGTTATATATAGCGCATCTTAAAAGATGAAGGCATATATAACAAAAAATATACGAACATCTTAATAACGTTACGTTTCTGTAACGGCTAATCGGCTTAACCAACTTTAAAGCTAAGTCGTACGGTTTATATTAACAGTAGTGTCGTGGGAAACGAAACAAAGAAGTATGCGATAGTTATGTTTGGTAATAGCCAATTACCAGAGGTAATCTGAGTAGCTAAGTTGTATTATAGGCTAGTAATTAATTTAAACTATGAAATATATCGAACGTATATCTTTTAACCTGGATCCGTTTTGATCTGGGAATTTATCCGGATTCGTATTATGTAAGTAAATGTGACGGCTAAGTGGTTTAACCAACTATTAAACCTAGTCGTACGGTTTATGTTAGCAGTAGTGTCGTGGGAAACTGAGCAATAAGGTATTTAATAGTCACGTCTGGTAATAGCAGATTGTTAAAGGTAATCTGGGTAACCAAGTTGTATTATAAGCTGGTGATCTATTTAAGTTATAGTGATAACGAGCGTATATATTCTCCTTTTAGCTTCAGGTGCTTAAGCGGCTTAAACCCTGAAGGCCGTTAAATCCTTTAAGTTCGCATGGCGGCTTAAGGACCTTAAAGGGTTTGGTATGTTAAATCTTTTAAGCCCGTTCCGTGATCCATTAGCTTGGGTCGGGGTTAACTTTTTGGAGGACCCGATCGTTTGTGTTGCAGCCAAGACCGTTAGGTTATAATACGATTTTTCCTTTCCAGAACTTTTACGCTTAAAGATTAATTTATTGTTTGTTAACCTCCGGTAAGTAATTTTTTTTTATATTCATTATATCGGGTCGAATTAAAAAACGTCGTTTTCGTTAGCGTATTAATGCTTTCGTTCTTTTAAAACGTATTAAACGTTTTAATTTTAGCATATCTTTTTATTTTTGTTACAAAAAGAAGGGTGTGGATTATAAGGTCGCCCGTAGTTCCGTAGGAAACGCGCGATACGTTCGTTATAGTAACCCTTATGATATTTTTAAGTTTTTAGAAACGGAACATTAAAAACTTTTAAATAAAAAGGATCGTTTAAAGCGTAAGGAAAAATAAGCTCGAAAAATATTACGGGCTGTTATTAACAAACTTAACCGTTTGCAGAAATAAAGACGGGTTTTCCGTCGTCGGGGTATCGAGATATTTCGTCGTAGTATAAAAGGTACGGAAGTTATGGAAAAGTTTAAGCGTTTAGAAAAAAAGCAGGAGTAGTTAAAGGCGGCAGTTGCTACGGCTACGTTAGGCCAGGTCGCAGATCCGGTCGATTAGTTTAAGCTTATTAATTAATCGATTGCTAATTAAGGTACGGCCGTCGTTATTAGTAAAAGCTTTTTAATAGGCGCTGAGCGTTTATAAAGCTTTTGGCGGGTTTTTAAATGTTTTCGAAGTTTGGGTAATTTCTTTTATTTTATTAGGTATTCGGTAAGTTTATTTTTCTTGCGTATATTTAAAATTTCTTTTGCTTTGTATGGCGGCGTGTCTTCTTTTATTTCTTTTTCGTACCTTATATTAATTCCAACAATATTTATTATTAACTTAACTAAAAAAACGTAAAGAATTCGATAAAGTTTAACTTTAAGTAATAGTTTTAATTAGTAATTATTTTTTCAGAGTTTCTGAATGATTTTGTATGGGCCGATATATTTCAAGTTAAGTTTTTTATTAGGTCGCTTTATTTGGATGTTTTTAGTAGTTAGGTAAATCATTTCCTCCTTTTGGAAGGTTAACTTTCTTAACATTTTTTGGTTGTAGTATTTATTTATTTAGTTACGTATAAATTTAAGTTTTGGTTTTATTTTTGCGTATAATTATTTAAGTTATTTTAATATAAGGATTGCTTTAACGTTAATAAGTTTTTCGCGTGTATTTTTATAAACTTTTGATATAAAATTAAAGTTAACGTTTGCTGGAGTCGTTTTGATGCTTTCGTAATAGTTGGTATCATAGGTTAATTAAATAATGGGTAATATTTAGCCCTAATTATTTTGTTCATGGTTAATATAGTATCGTAAGTAAGTTTTTAATGTTTGGTTAATCTTTTCTGTTTATCCGTTTGTTTAAGGTTTAAATGCGTTCGATAGTTTGTGGTTTAGGTTTAGTTGTACCATAAGGCTGTGTTAAAATTTCGAAGTAAATGTTATTTCTTTATTTGAAATGATTTTTGTTAATAATCCGTATATTTTTAAAATATATTTTAAAACGGTATAGGTTAATTGTTTCGCGTTTGTATTTTCGTTATATGATAGAAAATAGGAAAATTTAGTAAATCTGTTAACGATTACGAAATTGGTGTCGTAATGTATGTCTATGGCTGGATTTTCTGAAAGTGGAAGTTTAGTAATAAAGTTAAAAGTTATTGAATTTTTTAATCGTTTTGCGATTAGTAATAGTTGTAATTTTTTGTATGGTTTGTGTCGTCGAGTCTTTGCCTTATTACAGCTGTGGTATTCTTGTTATATCGTTTTTATTATTAATTTTATTTTAAGAAATTAATAGGTATATTATAGTTGTTTTAGAGTTTTATAGATTTCTGGGTATCCGTATAATTAATATTTATGTATATTTCGTATTAATACTTCTTGCTATTCTTTTAGGATTTGTATTCTTTCCATTTCTTAGTTTTTAAATAAGTTATTATTATATTTTTAGATTTTTTGGTATAGGTTAGGGGGTGATGTTTTGATTGTTGTTATCTGTCGTGGTTGTAGGTATTCCTTTGCTATGGCGTTAAAGATTTAGTAGTTAACTTTAATTATCTTTTTTTAAGGTCTGGTTTTTGATTAAATGCGTTTGTTTCGCCATTTTCTGATCACATTTAATGGATAATAATAAAGTTATATTTTGTTATTCTTTTAACATAACGTAATTATCGTTTTGTAAGTTTTTTAGTGGTAGTAAAACGAATAAGATTTTTATTGTCGGTATAAATTTTAACCTGGTAAAGGCTTTCCTTAAGATAATACCTACACTTTTAAAAGGTTTTAATAATGCTTATAAATTTGTTATTAAGAATTCCATAATTTAACGTTGTTCTTTTTAATTTATAAAAACAAAAGGCGATAAGGTATAAGTTACCCTAATTATTGCGGTATCTGGTTATTACGTTTAAAACGTAATCCGAAGCGTCGGCTTTAAGCCTAACTAAGCGGCTTAGGTTATATATAATCAATACTAATTCGTTAATAATCGTATTTTTAATTTTTTGGAAAGCTGTTTTTATTTTTATCGTTTAAAGGAACTTATTTTTCTCTTCGTTACGTTGGTTAACGGTATAATTATTTTGTTAAAATTCCGAATAAACTTTTTATAGTAATTAGCGAATTTAAAAAAGGTTTGTATTTTTTTAACTGTGGTAGGCGCTTTTTATTTTTGTATTGCAATAATCTTTTTGGGATTTATTTTAATACAATTTAATGTGATGATACATTTTAGGAATTTTACTTTTTGCGTATAAAACTGGCTTTTTTCGTTATTAACTAGCAGGTTGGCGTTTTGTAAGGCTTGGAGAATTATATAAACGTATCCTATATGTTCTTTTTTGTTTTTCGAGTAAATGAGAATGTCGTCGAGTTAATAAATAACGAAAATGTTTAAGTATTCCTTAAGTATATAATTAATTATCCGTTAAAAGGTTATTGGTATTTTCGTAAATTCGAAAGGTATAACGAAGTATTCGAAAAATTCATATTTCGTCCTAAAGTTTATCTTTTATTCGTGGCCTAACTTAATACGGATTTAATTATATCCTCTTTTAAGATTTAAGCTTGTAAATTAATTAGCTTCGTAAACACGATCTTTTATTTCGTTGATTAAGGGCAACGGTATTTTGCTTTTAACCGTAATATCGTTTAGCTGTTTGTAATTGAGAACCAGGCGTAATTTCCCGTTTTTTTTTGGTACGAAAAATATGGGGTATCCGGTTGATAAATTGGATCGTCGTATATAACCGTTCCGAAACTTGTTTTTAAGGTATTTACGTAATACCTGTAATTTTGTTTTATTAAGTTTATAAATTCGGTAGAACCTGCTTAATATCCTTTTTTTAAGGATTATTTATAATCCTATTCGTTATGTTCCGGTAATTCTATTTCGAGTTCTTTTCGAAATAGTCGTTTATATTTATGGTACTGTAAAGGTACGTTGGTTATGGTTTTTAGCTTTAGGGGTTGATGTTATAGGTAATCGTTTATCTTTCGTAACTTTATTTTGATGGTGGCGATAATGCGTCGTATTCTTTTGTGGTGCCCTTATATTTTTTTTGTATTTTGTTCTTATAAATGGTAAGGTTTCTGTCATATCCTTATGCTTATACTTGTTACCATTTCCGATCTAATGTTAAGATCTTTTCGTATCTTGCTTCTTTTTGTCGAATGCATATAAAGCGAACTTTACTTAGCCAGTTATTTAATCGATTAAAGCGTTGTATTAATACAGTTATAATTTTCCGAAAATCATATCGTAATTCCTTATCGGAACGATATCAAAGTTTGCTGTTTAGTTTCGTCCGTTAACAAAGATCTTAAGGTAATTAATCTTGCGGCTAACTTTTCCGTTATTGTAGGTAAATACCTAACCTTTTACGTTTCCGGCAATATAAGGTTTCATCTTTTCCTTCCATAATAGTTAAAGTCGGTTAATTATATTTAGCGTAATATAATTACGTTTTGTTATTCCGTAATTTACAAATACGGTAAATTAGTATGTTCTAATCCTTACTTACAAGGTAATAAGGTCGTTTCTAGCTTTTATCGTCGCATTTAAAGCCCTTTTAGGAAACCTTTATTAGCCTTTTCGGATATTACCATCTTACGGCTTTCTTACAGGTGGCGTTTATTTTTTAATTCGTCTTTTAACGCCTTGATATACTTTTGGTACTGTACGTTAAGGGCTTTTAATTACTTTAGTTATTTTTCCTATCTGCGTAAAATGGCTTCGAGTTAAAGGATTTGCATCTGGAAATCTTTTTTGGTAATGTACTTTAGTTCGGGGGTTTCTTATCCCTTTTATTGCGTTTAGAATTAAACGTCGTATTACCTTATTTTTTTGTTCCTTTTCTTTATTTCGTCTTTAATTTTTTGTCGTTTATCCGGATTATCCGTAAAGGTTAAGCAGAAGTTTAAGTTATAAATTACTTCCAGTAATACCTTCATAATTATTTAATAAATCTATTCTTCCTTAATTTTATGGTTGTCTTATCCGTAATAATATGTGGGGTTTTCGTTAGGATAATTCTTTTCTTTAGGCCAGCTTGTTATTGCCGTAATAATATTAATAATATCTTTCAAGGCAAATACCTTTAGGTATTTATGTTATCGTTAGTCCCTAGGATCTTTTCTAATTTAATTATAAAAGTTAAATCCTTGGTTATATATTCGTATAAGTCGTTATTCGATGTACCGTTTTCCTTCCATATATTTTGGATAATGGGTACGTTTGTACTGGATAGCATACAGTTTTCCGTACCGGTCTGGTTGTCTTGGCAATAGGTTCTTATCTTAACCCTAATAGTCTTTAATCTATGCGTTTAGTTTTAATTGTTCGTATCGCTATTACCGTTTTTTTTAAGAACGGGAAAGTAACTTATCCTATAAAAGCTTCTTTTATCCGTCGTATTCTTTTAGCTATTAGGCTACTGTAAGTTCTGTAATGAGGGCTCGCTATTCCTAAATAGTTGCTTTAGATAATTCTTTCGCTTTTTATAATCCTTATTATACTTTCTTAAAGGGATTATGGTTATCTTTAATTCTAATTATGTTAATTAATTTGTTATCGTTTTCTTAGTTATTTTACGGGGGCCCTCAAGGAACCGGTATTTAGATGTTTTATTATAACTTTTTAAGTACTTTATATTAAAAAGTTTTATAGCTTATCTTATTATAATTAAAGCACTTTATAATAGAAGGGTTACTTTATTATATTACGCCTTATTCCATAAGTTTTAATATCGTTTTATGAGATATGTTAATTCTTTATAACGTATTAGTATTAAAGGGACGCTTTGGTTTGTTATTTTGCCGGTCCTTAAAACGTCGAATTCTTTAAGCGTATTGCCGGTCGTCGATTTTAACTGCTATAACGATATAATTTACCAACTTCTTAAGGCGTTTATGCTTAAACAGTTTTCTTTATACCTTTTTTTTCAGGCCGTCAAAGAATATAACTATTAATACTTTTTATCCCCAGTTAATCTTTAAAGCTAATTAAATAAAGGAATTGCCGTATTTAAAAGCCGATATTTTTTACTTTAAATTCTTAATTCTTTTTTTAGCCTTAACTTTTTCATCTATCATTTCGAATATTTTTTTCAATTCTTCCTTAAACTTTTCGTAATCGTTATAAATGTTCGTAATTTTTGCGTGTCTTTATTAAGGGGGTTTAATAATTTAGTTACGAAAAGTAGGTTTAAACCAAATAACCGTATTTCCGTGTTATGGCCCAGCGAGGCTTGGCCTCCCCAAACGGTCGGAGACTGCAGAAAGACAAGTCCTAGGAAATCGGATCACGTGACTTCTGATCACGGTGGATCCAGTGATCAGGAGTGACCAAGGCTAAAGGATCACTATTGATCACAACGAACGATAATGATCAAAAGGGATCAATAAGGATCACTTTGGTTTGACAGAAAAGATATATACGCTTATTACCTTTCCTATAGTCTGGATAATACCAGCTTATAATATAACTTGGTTACCCAGATTACCTTTAACAATATGCTATTACCAGACGTAATTATTAAACGTATTATTGTTTAGTTTCCTACGACATTACTGCCAACATAAACCGTACGACTAGGTTTAATAGTTGGTTAAACCCCTTAGCCGTTATACGTTATAAGCTCTTATTTAGCAATGTTGTTAAATTCTAAGTAATACCTTTAATACGATATCATCCAATAAGCAGCCCGCTTCCAAGAAAACCTTTTAGGTACCCGAAAATAACCCTATGGATTCCGATAATAAGGAGATTCGACTTAATCTTTCCCAGGAAGAAACCTTGCGCCGACTTGACTAGCTAACTAACGCGGTTATTCAGCTTACTAACGACAAGATCGAGCTTACCAATATCCTTAAGGAAATTCGCGAATAGCTGGAAGCCCAGAAAGTCGAACTAGCAAGATAAACAAGCATGAAGCAGCCCGATTAACCGGATTAGCCAACCCAGCCAGCATAACCTGCCCAGATAGCTCACGGTAAGGAAGCCGGAGAAGTCCTGAAGCCGATTAAGCCTACCCCTTTTAACGGAACTACTATTAAATTATAACAGTTCCTTACGGAATGTCGTACTTACTTTAAGTACTTTCTAATCAGATTTACAACACCCACCTTTTAAGTCCAATTCGTTATAAAATAGTTAACCGGAAACGCGGTTATTTGGTTTAAGCTTACCTTTCGTAAATAGGTTATTAAATTTCCCTAATAAAAATCCGCGGAAATTACGAATATTTATAGCAATTACGAAAGATTTAAAAAAAAGCTAAAAAAGGTATTTGGAATAATAAACGAGAAAACCAAAATTAAAAAGAAAATTAAGGATCTAAAGTAAAAGGAATTAATTTCCGGATACGGCAATTCCTTTATTTAACTGGCTTTAAAAATCAATTAAAGATAAAAGGTATTAATAATTATATTCTTTAACGGCCTAAAAAAAGAGGTATAAAGGGAATTGTTTAAAAACGAACGCCCCGAAAAGTTGGTAAATTATATCGCTATGGCAGTTAAGATCGACGATCAGTAGTACGCCTGGAGGACTCGATATTTTAAGGACCGACAAAATAATAAGCCAAGGTACCCCCTTAGTATTAACACTTTACGAAGAACTAACATATCCTATGGAATAATACCAGGACCTATGGAATTAGGCGTAATACAGCAACGTAATCCGCGCATTATTAAGTGCTTTAATTATAACAAAATGGAACATAAGGCCTATTAATGTAAGATATCTAAAAAGTTACGATAAAATATCTGGATACCAGTTTTTTAAGGACTTTTTCGAAATAATTAAGGAAACGATCACAAATTAATTAATATGATTAGGATTAAGGATAACTATAATCCCCTTAAGGAAGTATAATAGGGATTATAAAAGGCAAAAAAGTTATTTTAAGCGGCTATTTAAAAATAGCAAGCCTTTATTATAAGATTTATAATAGCTTAATGGTTAAAAAAGCATAACGAGTAAAAAGAGCTTTAAAAAATAAGTTACCTTTCCGTTTTTAAAAGAAACGGCAATAGCGGTACGAGCAGTTGGAACTTAACGTATAGATTAAGGAATATTAAGGTTAAGATAAGAACCTACTGCCAGGATAACTAAACCGATATAGGAAATTTTATGTTATCTAATATAAGCGTACTTATTGCCTAAGACATATAAAAGGAAAATAATATATTAAGATACGCCTTACGCGAATATATAATTAGGGATTCAATTTTTATAATTAGATTAAAAAAAACCCTAAGGATTAACGATAGTATAGATACTTAAAAACGTTTATTTCGGAAAATACCATTAATATTATTACGGCAGTAACAAGTTAATTTAAGGGAAAAAGTTACCTTAACGAAGATCCTATATGCCATTACGGTTAGTACGATCATAAGATAAAAAAGGAATAAATTTATTAAACGTTTATAAAGGCATTCTTGGAAGTAATTAATAACTTAAATTTCCGCTTAACCTTTACGAATAACCCGGAGGAGCAATAAAAAATTAAATACAAAATAAAGAAAAGGAATAAAAAAATAAGAAAGTATAACGCCCAGTTCCAAGCACGACAAAAGGGATAAGGAACCCCCGAACCAGAATACATTATTAAAGAAGATTTCCAGACGCAAGTCCTTTTATTCGAAGTTATCTTACGCCGATAAGAAAAATAGCTAAAGTAATTAAAAACCTTTAACATACTAAATCAGAAACGTATTAAGGCGTTAGAAGATAAATTAAAAGACGAACGTTACTTATAAAAAAACCGTAAGATGGTAAAACCCGGAAAAGCTAGCAAAAGCTTCCTAAAAGGGCTTTAAATGCAACAATAGGAGCCAAAAACGACCTTATTACCTTGCAAATAAGGATTAGGACATATTAGTTTACCATATTTATGGACTACGAAGCAACAAAAGGTAACTATACTACGCCGGATATGGTTAACCGATTTCGATTACCATAAAAGAAAAAGATGGAAGCTTATATTGCCGAAAACGCAAAAGGTTAGGTATTCGCTTACGATAACGAAAAAATCAGCCGTAAAATTAATTACCTTGAAATCTTTATTAATAAACTAAACCAAATAACAAACTTCGATATCGTTCTAATAAGGAATTACGACATAATCCTCGGAAAATTATGGCTGTACCAGTATAACCTTTTAATCGATTAAATAACTGGCTAAATAAAGTTCGCTTTATATTTACTCTATAAAAAAAAGCAAGATACGAAGAAATTTTAACATTCGATCGAAGATAACGACAAATACAGCCATAAAGATACGATAAAAACCTTATTACCTACAGAAATAAAATACAAAAAAAAGCAAGGGCATTATAAAAGAATAAAACGTATTATCGTTACTATCAGAACAAAGTTGCGAAAGATAAACGATTACCTATAGTATTAACCTTTAAAGCTAAAAACCTTAACTAACGTACCTTCATAATACCACAAATACGAACAACTATTTTGTAAGGAATTTAAAACGAAATTATTAAAATACAACGAATAGGATTATAAGATAATTCTTAAGGAAAAAATATCGACCAGATTTTATCCGATTTATAACCTTAACGAGATAAAACTATAAGCATTACGCGAATACCTTGGAGACAAACTTCGGAAGGGTTATATACGACGTTCCAGTTTATCAGCCGGATATTCCATATTCTTTATACTAAGGAAAAATAAAAAATTACGTTTAATTATAAATTACAAGTAATTAAACGATATTACGGTTAAAAATAAAATACCGTTACCCCTAATTAACGAAATAAAAGATCGTTTTTACGGAATTAATTAATTTATAAGCCTAGATTTTAAAAAAGGATATAATCAAATTTGCATTAAACCAGGATACGAATAAAAAATAACCTTTAAAACGAAGTACGGACTTTTTAAGTACCTCGTTATACCTTTCGGACTTACGAACGTATTAATAACCTTTTAACGGATAATTAACTACGTACTTAAGGAATACTTAGATATTTTCGTTATTTGTTACCTCGACGACATTCTCATCTATTCGAGAAATAAAGAGGAATATATAAGATACGTTTATACAGTTTTTTAAGCCTTATAAGATGCCAACCTTTTAATTAATAATAAAAAAAGCCAATTTTATATATAAAAAGTGGAATTTCTAGGATATATTATTACCTTAAGATGCATTAAGATAAATCCTAAAAAGATCGCTGTAATACAGGAATAGGAAACGCTTATTATAGTTAAGGAAGTACAAGCTTTCCTCGGATTCGTTAATTATTATAAAAAGTTTATTCGAAATTTTAGCAAAATAATTACGCTATTATCTAACCTAACGAAAAAAAGAAATAAATTCCTTTAAACGACGAAAACGGAAACCGCCTTTTAAAAGATTAAAGACGCAATTATTAACGAATTAATATTAATTATGTATAATCTAAGCCGGTTAATTAAGTTTGAAACCGACGTTTCGGATTATGCTTTAGGCGTAATAATAGGATACCGCGATAATAAAGGCTATTTATACCTTATCGCCTTTTACTTTTATAAATTAAAAGGAGCAGAATTAAATTACGCCATTCCCGATAAAGAATTTATGGTTATCGTTAAAGCCTTCCGAGAATTTAGATATTACATTAAGGGAAATTTGTATTAGGTTAAGGTATATACCGATTATAAAAACCTTATACGCTTTATTACCACCAGAAAATTTATAAGACGATAATTACGTTACGCCAAAGAACTAGCAAAATATAACTTTATTATCATCTATTAAAAAGGATTAAAGAATGGTAAAGCAGACGTACTTAATCGAAAACCAGATTTCGAAAAAAAAGTAATTAAGGTTAACCACCAGATCTTTAATACCACGCCAAAAGGATACCTGTAATTACGACAGATAGAAATAATTAGAACAGCACCCTTTAATTTATACCAGAAAATCCAGGAATATAACGATAATTTACTTAAGGACCAAAAAATGAAAAAAACACAAATCCTAAAAGAATACCAGGAAACATTAATACGAGATATATACGAGCATTAATTACATAAATACCTAGGAATCTATAAAACCTTAAAGCAATTATAACGCACCTATTACTTTTTTAAAATAAAATCAGTAATAAAAAAATATAACAATAATGCCATATCTGCAATAAGGCAAAAGCCTAACGACATAAACCATACGGAAAATTACAACTATTACTAATCGCAAAACGACTATATGATTTAGTTATTTTCGACTTCATTACTAAGCTTCCGCTATCAGAAAATCCAGCTACGGGTATACATTACGACAGCATCTTTATAATCGTTAATCGATTTACCAAATTTTCTTATTTCCTACCATACAATAAGGGTATAAACGCGGAATAATTAGCTTACATCCTTTTAAGGCATATCTTAGGAATATACGGATTATTAACGGAAATTATTTCAGATAAAGAAATAATATTCATTTTAAAATTCTGGCAAAAGCTTATGGCGTAACTAGGCCTAAACTACAAACTATCCAGCGTATTTAAACCCTAAATAAACGGATAAACAAAAAAAACTAACCAAATATTGGAAACCTACTTACGATACTACATCAACTACGAACAAAACGATTAGGTCCAGAGGCTACCTGTCGTATAACTGGCCTACAATACCAGCTACCATAAAAGCACCAAAATAACTCCAGCAAACGCCAACTTTGGTTTTACACCAGAAGTCTACAAGGATACACGCGAAGGACCTGTTGACGTTAAAACAATCTTTATATCAGAATAATTCAAATAATTATACGCAGAAATGTAAACAGAACTTAAATTCGTACGCAACTAAATAAAGAAATATTATAACCAGAAAAGGTTAAAGGGACCAACCTTCCAGAAGGGAAAGATGGTTTACCTAGCTAACAAAAACATTTAAACCAAACGACCTAACAAAAAACTCGACTTCAAGTACATCGGCCCTTACAAAATCACCAAGAAAATCTCAAAAAATAACTACCAATTAAAATTACCCCTTAAAGTCAAACTCCATCCAGTCTTTCACGTTTCCTTATTCGAATTAGCAGCTGATACCATCAGGGTTAACACGGGATACGAAAAAGAAGCAAAAGAAAACATACCAACGTACGAAACAAAAAGAATCCTAAACATACGAAAAAAAAACGGACTTAGCAAGTACCTAATCAAATGGAAGAATTACCCAGACTCCGAAAATACCTGGGAACCCGCCAAAAACCTTATGAACGCCCAGCGCCTCTTAAGGAGTTTTTACTAATAACGCCGGAATTACCGGTAATGGCACCCCAGTTAATACTGTTAATAACGGACCAATCGGTATTTTCGATACCCGACCAGTTTACCGGACCAGGAGCCTGCGCCAGCATGGCCGCGCTAACCTCTAACCCAGCCTGCTTACGTCTTTTTTATTCTTTTAGTTCGTTTAACGACTGAAGGCCACGTTAAACCATGGTGATACCTTTTAAACGCGTCAAAGCCTTTTATTTGCGCAGCCGAATTAAACGAGCTAAAACGTCGTTTATTTCCTTTTAATGCCGACGCTAAATTTTTAATTAACGTTATTGGAATTCCAGAAGACGTTTTTCTGCGAGCGTCTTTTTTCGTTTAAAACGTTAATATTTACGACGGATGTTCTATAAGGAGGAAAGCGGCACGCCGGTACCATCGTAGGAACGACCTCGGGAAACATATTCCTTATATCGCGATACGTTTTCCATTATTTCGCATTTTAACCCTTTTAAAAAATACCACGAACAAGGCATAACTTCAAAGCCAAATTCGTTAAAAGCCTCGACAAGATCAGCACGACGGGCGGTAAAAGAACGAGACTTGCGGCAAGTTTTTTTTAATTCGGCTAAACATGTTGGTTACCGAAACATACCAAAAAAATAAAAATAAGGAAAGGAAGTTACTTACCAAAAATACGAAACAAATAAATTAATCTTTAAAGGCAAAAATTTTAGGAGGGGGGAAATCGTATTATGGCCCAACGAAGCTTAGCTTTCCTAAACGGTCGGAAATTACAGAAAAATAAGTCCTAAAAAATCGGATTACGTAACTTCTGATTACGGTAAATCCAGTAATTAGGAGTAACCAAGGCTAAAGGATTACTATTGATTATAACGAACGATAATAATTAAAAGGGATTAATAAGAATCACCTTGGTTTGACAGAAAAGATATATACGCTTATTATCTTTCTTATAATCTAGATAGTACTAACTTGTAATATAACTTGGTTACCCAAATTACCCTTAATAATTTGCTATTACCAGACGTGATTATTAAACGTATTATTGCTTAGTTTCCCACGACATTACTGCCAATATAAACCGTACGACTAGGTTTAATAGTTGGTTAAACCCCTTAGCCGTCACATTCCGGTTATCTGTTTTATAACGAACTAAACTTAAAAGATAAATATTGTAAATTTAATTAGGAAATACTTAAAATAAGTACGGCATTCCATAAGGAACTATTATAACTTAATAGTAATTCCGTCGAAAAGGGTAAGCTTAATAAGCTTTAAAACTTTTCCGGCTTTTTTATTATAAGTTATTTAAGTAGGTCATATTAATTAAGTTGGTTAATCCGGTTAATTAAGCTATTTTATGCTTGCTTATCTTATTAATTCAACTATTTAAGCTTTTAATTATTTGCGGATTTTCTTAAGTATGTTAATAAGCTTGGTTTTATCGTTAATAAGTTATGTAACCTTATTAATTAATTAGTGAAATCGGCGTAAAGCTTCCTTTTAAAAAGGATTAAATTAAGTCTTTTTATTATCGGAATTTATAAGGTTATTTTCGGGTGCTTAAAAGGCTTTTTTTAACGCGGGTGTATTTACTAAATAACATAATATTAAAGATATTACTTGAAATTTAATAATATTATTAAATAAAAGCTTATAACGTATAAGGTTAAAAAGTTTAATTAATTATTAAACTTAATCGTACGGTTTATATTAATAATAATATTATAAGAAATTAAGTAATAAAGTATTTAATAATTACGTTTAATAATAATAAATTATTCAAAGTAATTTAAATAACCAAGTTATATTATAAGCTAATAATTTATTTAAGTTCTGGTAATAACGAACGTATATATTTTCCTTTTAGCTTAAGATGCTTAAGCGGTTTAAACCCTTAAGGCCGTTAAGTTTTTTAAGCTCGTATAGCGGCTTAAAAAGCTTAAAGGGCTTGGCATATTAAGTCTTTTAAGCCCGTTACGTCATCCATTAGCTTGGGTCGGGGCTGACTTTTTAAAGGACCCGACCGTTTGTGTTGCAGCTAAGACCGCTAGGTCATAACAGTAAATTAGCTTCCTATACATTCGGGAATCCTTTTAGATTTATACTATTTAAGTGCATAGATTCTTTTAGATTCGCGTATCCATTCGGATTTATGTTACTTAATTTCGATCGGTAGTTGTCAGATAAGTAGCGTAATAAGTACGCACTTATTAATACAGTCTTTTGGTGCAGTGGCTACGCAACAGTAGTTGTTCCAATTTTGTCCGACCGTATGCCTAAGCTAGTAATGTCAGCTAGCTGGGGGGTGCGTAGCGCACCCCATATACGGAAAGGTCACCTTCTTATCGGCACATATATGTTCCGTAGCTAAGCTACCTAAAGTTGTACGCGTGCGACAGCACCTGCAACGGACAAGAATACAACAACACAACTGATGTCCCCTATATCTGATAAGTAAGGTATTAATTCGTAATACGATTTTTCCCTTTTAGTATCTTTGCCCTTAGAAATGTCTAAACTTTGTAAGTTTTATTTTCCTTTTTTATCGTATTTATTATGCCCAATAAAATTATTAAGAAGGTTATTTAGCTACGGTAACGTCCTGATTAAAAGAAAGAGTGTAAAAATTATCTATCGGTATTAAAGATTCCGGTTTCGAAATTATACCCTGCTTTGCGTGCTTTGTACGAAAAGAATAGTGTATTATGGTAAAGAATGTAATTCGCTATTAAAATTTTATTGTTATAAACCGGATTACGACAGTTTCGGCATTCCGATTAATTCATTATATAATATTTTGCGAAAACAGGAGTGATTAAAACGTAAGGAGGTCTTTATTAAAAAGCGACTTTTTTTAATCGTAATGAGATATAAACAAAGCTATTTTTCGTTTGTAACGGTTACGTTAATAACAAAAGTTCTTTCGTACTAAAAGTATCGAAATAATTAATCGTAACCTTTTATCGTTAAATAAGTTAAAGGAATAAGAAAAGGCCGAGGTGGAGGCCGTTACGTAGGCCGTTTAAGTTGTGGGGGTAATTAATTAGTTTAGACCGAGGGTTATTAACTGATTCTTTCCGGTAAATCCGGATTAAGAAGTTATTTTAAACGCTTTTGATGTTATTAGTAAAAGGCCCTTAAGAAGCGTTAAGCGTTTGTAAAGTTTTTAATAGGTTTCTATATGACGGCTAAAGGGTTTAACCAACTATTAAACCTAGTGGTACGGTTTATCTTTGCAGTATTGCTGTGGGAAACTGAGCAATACGGTGTTTAATAGTTACGTCTGGTAATAGCAGATTATTAATGGTAATCTAGGTAACTAAGTTATATTACAAGTTGGTGATCTATTTAAAATATAAAAAGTAATAAGCGTATATATTATCGTCTTGGCTTAAGGTGTTTAAGCGGCTTAAATCTATTTATTAGTTAAGTTCTTTTAAGTCATTTTAATCTTTTTTATGACTTAACTAGCTTAAGGTCCTTAGGCTAATGGGGATTATTAAATCTTTTAAGCCAGTTACGTAACATCTGGACCTAGGTGTTACGAACAAGGGTTCTCAGGTCCGAGAACCCGTCTTTGAGTGCCAAATGGGAGAACTTCGGATGCGAAAGGCTTGGCACTGCTCGCCAAGACCCAGGTGATCTAAGTGATCGGATGGATTGATTAGATCACCTAGATTACATAGATCCACGACATATTTATTGAAAGATAACTGGATATATAACGAACCGGTTCTTTATATAAATAGTACTTATTTAGTTTTTGCATTTTAGTTATTAATTTAAGCTTTTAATTAGAGGTAACTGTACCGTTCTTTAATTAAGGGAAAAGTTTTTAAATTTTTTTAACGAATAAGACCCTTAGTGAATTATTCCTTGCTTTATTATTACCTGCAAATCAAGACCTTATTTCGGATATTGCTTATACTTCCAGGTGGATATATGATAGGTTCGTTACATTTTGATAGCTTCTTGATTAATAGCCGACGGATGATTCCAAGTCTAGTTGGGCATAAGCTTTTTTGAATTTAATAAAGACGATATTACAGAACGACGTTTAGAAGATAAACAATATACCCGATTCCCGTTACGAGCTAGTAAAGGATTAGTAACTAGATTAAATAATTTACCCCTTATCGAAGAAGTTTTTTAATTAATTGATAATATTATGCCTTTTACGACCCGAGGTAAAGGAAAACCTTTTTTTTTTAAATCTAGCAGCTAACCCCGGCTTCAAAGGATATTATTAAGGTTTAGGGAGATTCGGAAGAGGAAGAAGAACTAAAGGTTTAGGAACTTTAGGGTTTAAAAGGAAAGGAAAGAAAGCTTTCCCTTGAAAAGAAAATGGAGATCCTGTTATGCAGAATCCAAGCCTTGGAAAAGGACAAAAAGAAGAAACCCCAACCCTTCAGAAAAAGTATGGCTTAACTTACCCAAAAAATAAAGGAAAGAACTTTAATATCCTTATTGTTTGGCCTTAATCGGTACCGCGAAATTATTATCTTACCTTTTAATTATTATGAAATGCCGGAGATTAAGGGCTATAAGTTAATTACCCTAAAACCTTATGACGGAACTATAAATATGGAAGGATTTTTTGTTTAAGTTAGAACTTACTTTAAGTTTTATCAAAACTTTTTAACGGAGGACTATTAGAAGGTAATGGCTATCTTCCAGCTGTTTGTTAGACGAGTTTTTTTATGGTTCGAACCTATTATAAAGGATTACTTAAAGAACTATCTTAAGGAATCCTTAGATATTACCAATTATATTTTTAGCGATTACCGATATTTCGAGGACCGAATGCGAGCTATATTTAGAAACCTAAATAAGGAATAGTACGTAGTAAAATAATTGCATTTTTTTTACCAAATTAAGTTAGTAACAGAATATACGACGGAATTTAACCGCCTGGCCGTAATTTTCAATTTACCCGAAAGCGCGTTATTTTATCCTTTTTACGACGGTTTAAAACTTTAAATTAAAAATAAAATGTATATGGTACCTAAAATAAGATCCTTTAAGGAATATACCGACAAAATAATTATCGCTAATCGACGTAGCTTTAATCGGTATTTCGAAAAAAAAAAAACTAACAGATAAAATAATAACAAAAACTTTAGCAGCCGAATTAACAAGGATAAGGGCAAGCCTTAAAAGGAAATAAGTACTATTTCGAAGGAGCTTTAAAAAAATAAGTCTAACATCGAATGTTTTAATTATAGCAAAAAAGGGCATTTTAAAAGCGAATATCGCTTTTTTGCAAAAAGGAACTTTAAAAAAAGAGGGATTTCTTAACCTTAGAAAAAAGCCAAAACGGTTAAATAAGAAACCGACAGTAAGGCAAAAAAGGAAAAGAATAAAGTTAACTTGATTTTCTTTTAGCTAGAATTTATTATTGCTACCACCATTTAAATCCAAAACGATATCCCAAAGTACGAGGATTACCCTATTTATTAGGATTTTAAGGTTAAAGCTTACAAGTATTACCCCGGATAAATAGCCTCTAGGATAACCATAAAGCTAGGATACTTTTACCATCTTGATATATTTTAATATAAGATGCACGATAAAAACGGTCAGTTCCGACCCGACGCTAATAATTATGGATAATTATCTCCAAAACTTTACGAACTCCCTGAATATATGGTACATACCAAACTACGAAAAAGCTAGCATAAGTTGTTGCATTTTATTATTTGCTATATCGACGATTATCTTATATATCTTAAAACAAAAAAAAATAATAACTTTTAACCTAAATAAAACGAAAAGATACCTACAGAACCAGATGACAAATATAAATACATAAAAACTCCCCGATAGCCAGAATACCTTAAGTTTTATTATTTACATCCCGAATTAAAATAAAGCCAAAAGGCCATATCGTAAGGATATTCATGTTATTCCCTGATACTTTGCATTTAATACGAACTCCTAAATATAGGAATACCTTTTTCGAAGGTTTATACTTTTAACCCGATAACTCGAAAAATGCAAAATCAAAAATTAAACCCGAAAAAAATAATTATTTCCGAATATAAATATGGCAAAAAAACATAATTTAAATGCAAAAACGATTAATATATTAAATAAGTTATTCGAAAAATATGCAAATAAAAACTTTTTTAAGTTAAATATTATTATAAGTTAAAAAACGCCAAAGGCCTTCGAAAGTAAGGTATCGAGGAACCTTAATTTATAAAACCTTATGCGAAATAACAAAAAGATTACATAACTAAATCGAAATTCTACTTTAATATAAAAATAGCATATTTAAAGCTATAATCGATTTAGGAACTAAAGGTAACTTTATCTTTCCAGTAGCGGCAGAAAAATATTAAGTTTTTTAAAAATATAAGTTAAAATTTTATAAGTTACGTCCGGTAAACGGAAACCTATCCAAATATAAAAACAAACCAATTTTACAAAAAACGGAAAAACTTCCCGTTTGGATTTAAAGATATTAAGAACGAATTTCGTTGGATATTACCGACATTTCCGGATACGACATTATTTTAAGAATACTATAACTTAAAACCAGCAATTTAAATATTAACTAAAAATATTAAATATTTTTTTAAGAAAGTAACAAGAAACTACCTAAAAAAAACGAACAGAAGATCTACTATGTTATTAAAAAGGTATAAATGCTAAATCAAACCGAAATAATATTACCTAAATATCGAAAATTTAAAAAATTATTTAAGGATAAAGAAAATTACGAATTATTACCATATAGTTAATAGGACCATCGGATACCTATTAAGGAAGGATATTATCCTAAACTTTATAAAATTTATTATATAAACTTTAAAAAGTTAAAAGCTTTATAAAAAAACAATTTAATTTTATTTGAAAAAAGAATATATTTAACCTTTTAACTTTCCTGCCGGATATCCCGTCTTTATGGTACCAAAAACTAAGGACGGAAAACAAAAAATTAACGAAAATAAAAATTTCGTTTTTAAAAAAGTTATCGATTATAAATAACTAAATAATATCACGATTAAAAATGGATACCTTTTAACCTTTATAAATACGTTAAAGGAAAACGTTAACAAAGTTAAATAATTTATTATACTTAACCTATAAAACGGTTATTACCGCATTAAAATAACTTAAAAAGAAGAATGGAAAACGGTATTCAGAACGATATATGGACTTTACGAATACCGGGTAATACCTATAAAACTTACCAATACCCCTGCCAGTTTCCAACGCCTGGTTATAATTACTTTACGAAAATTCCTGGATAAGTTCGTATTTGTCTACCTCGACGACATTTTCATCTACTCCGAGATTCTAAAAAAGCATAAATAATATATAACTTAAATACTCTAAACTCTAGAAAAGGCGAATATCCAAGTTAATCTAGCCAAAAGCATATGGCATATATAAAAGCTAAACTTTCTGGGATATACATTTACCCCTAGCCAAATTCAAATTTAACGTTTTAAAATGGAAGTAATTAAAGATTAGCCCATCCTTAACAAGGCGACCGTTATTAACATCCAACAAATCTTAGGATTTACGGGATACGTACGAGGCCTAATTAAGAAATACGGAGATATAATTAAATTATTAACGAAATTTATTACCAAAAAGTACGTTAATAAGGAATTTAAGCTTTTAAAAGATGCAAAAAAGGCATTCCAAATCTTAAAAGACGTAATTACTAATAGACCTATAATAAAGCTACCTAATATGGATAAAAAAAAACGTTTAAAGATTAATGCCTTAAATTACGTACTAGGTAACGTTTTAAAATAATTAAAGGATAACAACAATTAGTACTTAGTAACTTATTATTCGAAAACATTCCGAAATGCAAAACTTAGATACTTAATTTATAATAAAGAATTATTAACAATTATTAATATTCTTAAAAAATAAAACCCTTTTTTTGACGGAATCAAAGAATTCTTTAATATTTACTTTGATTATAAAAACCTTACCCGATTTATAAAAGCATAAAAGCTAAATAAACGATATAAAATTTGGATAATTTTCCTGTTAAAATTTAACTTTAAAATATATCATATTAAAAAAAAAAATATATTTAGGCGGATATTTTTAATCATAAAGGCGATTATAATCCCAAGGTTTCTAGACGAAGTGTACAAATATTATAATATAATAAGGATGGTATTATATAGCTATGCGAGATTTTAAAGAAACCAACCCCTGAATTTTTAACGAAGTTTCGAAGTTTTTATGACATAAATGAAAAGAAAAAGGTTCAGTACTTAAAGGGATAACCAAAGGACCAACTATTATACCATGGCAAGATCTATGTACTTAAAAATTAACAGAAATAGTTTGTAAGAGAATTTTACGAGGATTTATTATATGGATATTAAGGAATCTTTAAAACCACACGACGATTATAGGAAAAATACGACTTCTCAAAACTACGCCGAGTAGTTAAAAAGGTTGTTAAAAATTATAACATTTACAATAAGGCTAAGGTAGCACGTTATAAACCTTATAGGCTATTGCAATTTATTAATATTTTTAACAAAGCATAAAATATTATAACTTACGATTTTATTACCAGCCTTTTTTTATTTAAGGACTTAATTACCGGAATCAAATATAACGGAATCTAGATAATCGTTAACAAACTTATTAAATATGGATATTTTTTACTTTTTAAAAGAACTGCAATGGTAGAATAACTGGTTTATGCATTCATCCGATATTCCTTTAACAAATACGGAATACCAGAAAGGATCATTTTTAATCGAGATAAGCTCTTTACGTCCAAATTCGGCATCAGCTTCTTCAAATAAATAGGTACTAAGCTTAAGTTCTTAATAACCTATCACCCATAAATAGATGGTCAGACGGAACGACTAAACCAAACCCTAAAACAATACCTTAAAAACTATATTAATTACTAGTAAAACAATTAAATAAAGTTATTACCATTAGCATAAGTAACTTATAATATGTTTACCAACGAAAACATGGGCATATCCCCCCATATAGCTGTATACGGACATAAAGTAATAACCCAACGATTAAAACAACCGGCATACAAAACTCCTATAATTACCACCATAACTCCCCGAACAGAAACAATGATAACGGAAATCAAAACAATACAATCCCGCCTACGAACCGAATTGCGTTTTTTCCAGCAAAAAATAACCCAGTATTATAATAAGAAAAGAATTAAAGGACCAATTCTAACGAAGAAAAATAAGGTTTACTTGCTACGTTAAAGATAAAACGTAACGTTAAATATTTTACAAATTAAAACCAAAAGGCCTAACGATAAGCTTAATTTCAAAAAACTTAATCCGTTTAAAATTGATAAAGTCATTTCCAAAACTAACTACCGATTATCATTACCCAAAATAATAAAAATACACCCTACTTTTCACATTTCTTTGCTTAAACCAGTACCTAAAAACGCCCCGTTAAAAACAAATTTAAAGATCGAAAAAGATAATAATAAGTACGAAGTTAAAAAAATACTAGACTTTAAAATAATCAAAAATAAAATCCAGTACTTAATTAAATGGAAAGGATATTTATACGAAAGAAATACTTAAAAATTACTTAATTACTTAACGAATGTAATGGACCTAATTAAGACGTTTTACCGGCAAAATCCTGACCGACCGTCTTTAACGCAGCCAAGGTCGCAGGCGATAATGGTCCCCCGCTTAAATCCAACCCCGCGGCGTTTTAGTCGAAGGAAATAAACGCCTCTGTAATAGCGTTTATCTTAAAAATGAGTTACGCTCGTTTCGCGTCCACGCGACGTTGTTTTTTTCCAACCTTTTTTATTTTTCCAATTAATCCATTTTATAACCCTTTTTTAAAATAGCAAAAGCCTTTTTCTATAAAACGTCTTATTAAAAACGCAAAACGTTTTAACCGATTAAAAAAATTTATCAACTTATTCTCCATTTCGCGTTGCTTTTTTTACAAACGTTCGCGCTTCTTCCCAATTTTTATTAAAGAATTCATGTCCAATACGTCGCAAGCCGAACGTTAACGACGGATGTAACAACCATAATTCGGAAAGTCCATTATATAAAAACAATCAAATTCTCTAAGGCGAACATAATTTGAGCAGGCAATAATTTTGGACCTAAACCTTTTAATAAAATTTGCATAATTGTTGCGCGTTTCGCGTTGGTTTAAACGAAGCTTTTTTTTTCTTTTTAAATACGACCTGTCATGATGAAATTAGCTAAGAAACTTCTAGCCTTTTTCAAACAAAACCAAAGTGGCGACTTACGGTTTTTGTCTTTGGGACAAAGATCCTTAAAGAAGGGAAATAATGTTATGAATAAGGGTTTTCAGGTTCGAAAACCCGTTTTTAAGTGCTAAATGGGAAAGCTTCGGATGCGAAAAACTTGGTATTGCTCGCTAAGACCTAGGTGATTTAAGTGATCGGATGGATTAATTAAATTACCTAGATTATATAAATCCATAACATATTTATTAAAAGATAACTGGATATATAACGAACCGGTTCCCTATGTAAATAGCATTTACTTAGTTTTCGCTTTTTAGCTATTAATCTAAGTTTTTAATTAAAGGTAACTGTACCGTTCTTTAATTAAGGGAAAAGTTTTTAAATCTTTTTAACGAACAAGACCTTTAGTAAATTATTCCTTGCCTTATTGTTACCTACAAATCAAGACCCCATTTCGGATACTGCTCATACTTCCAGGTGGATGTATGACAGGTTCGTTACACTAGGTCGGAGTTAAGTCCCTAAAGGCCCGATTGTTTATGTCACAGTGAAGACCGCTAGGTTATAATACGACTTTTCCCCTTTAGGATTTTTGCCCTTTAAGATTAATTATTTATTTATCGATTCTAGTAAGTAACCATTTTTTTTATATTCATCATGTCGAGTCGAATTAAGAAACACCGTTTTCGTTAACGTATTAACTTTTTCGTTTTTTAAAACGTATCGAACGTTTTAGTTTTACCATATCCTTCAATTTTTCATATTTTCGTTACAGATTTGAAAATAAAACTTATAAGGCGTATTATAGTTTTAGAAAATACCCACGTTGTACCGAATACGGGGGTTCTTACGATTTATTTAATCTCTTTAAATTGGAATATAGAAAGCTTACCGTAGAGGAGGATCGTTTAAAGTTGGCGGAACGTATAGTCCAAAAGGAACTGCTTAAGGTATAACAACTTTTATCTGAACTATTTGGCCGCTTCAACCGTTTGCGCAAATAAAAAACACTTTTTCGTTCCCGTAATGTCCAAATATTTTGTCGTAATGTTTAAGGTAAGAAGTTATAAAAGAATTTAAACGTTTAGAAAAGAAGTAAAAGTAATTAAAGGCGGCAGTCGCCGCGGTTACGTTAAGTTAGGCCGTAACCCCGGTCGACTGGTTTAAGCTTATTAATTAGTTAATTATTAACTAGGGCGGGTCCGTCGATATCGGTAAAAGCTTTTTAATAAGCATTAAGTGTTTATAAAAATTTCAACGGCTTTCGAGATATTTTCGGAATTTAGGTAATTGTTTCATTTAACTAGGTATTCGGTAAGTTTATTTTTTTTTTCGTATGTTTAAAATCGCTTTTTGCTTCGTATGTTGGTATATTTTTTTCTGCCGTTTTTTTAAATCCTTTGTTAATTTTGGTAATATCTGTTATTAACTGAAATAAGGAAACGTAAAAGATTGGATGAAGTTTAACTTTTGGTAGTAATTTTAATTAATAATTATTCTTTAAGATTATTTTAATGATTTTGTATATACTGATATATTTGAAATTAAGTTTTCTGTTTGGTCGCTTGGTTTGAATGTTTTTGGTGACTAGATACACCATTTTTCCCTTTTGGAAAATTAATCCTTTTAATTTTCTTAGTTATAATCTTTTTCTAATTATGTACGAATTTAAGGTTTGTTTTTATTTCGGCGTATAATTATTCACGTTATTGTGATATAAGCATTCCCTTAACGTTAATTAGTTTTCTTCGTATATTTCTATAAACTTTTAATATAAAATTAAAGTTAAGGTTCGCTGGAATTCTTCTGGTATTTTTATAATAGCTAGTCTTATAATTTAATTAAGTAATAAGTAATATTTAAACTTAATTATTTCGTTCGTAATTAATATAATATCGCAAATAAACTTGGAATATTTTAGTTAATTCGTTTTATTAATTTATTTATTTAAGGTTTAAATACGTTATATAGTTTATAATTTAGGCTTAACTATGTTATAAATCCTTGCCAAAGTTTCGAAATAAATATCCTTCTTTTGTTTAAAACGATTTCCGTTAATAATCCGGATACTTTTACGATATATTTTAAGAAAATGTAGGCCAATTATGTTATATTTATATTCTTATTATATGATAGGAAATAGGAAGATTTGGTAAATCGATTAACGAATACAAAAATGTTATTATAATATATCCCCGTAATCAGGTCTTTTAACAATGGGAGTTTAGTAATAAAGTTAAAGGTAACTAAATCCTATGATCGCTTTACGACTCGTAATAGTTATAAGTTTCCGTATGGTTTATATCGTCGAATCTTTATCTTATTATATATATAATATTATTATTGTAATTCTTTTATTATTAAATTTATTTTAAGACAGTAATAAGTACGTTATAATCGTTTTTAAGTTTTATAAATCCCTAAGTATCCGTATAATTAATATTCGTATATATTTCGTTTTAATGTTTCCTGCTATTTTTTTTAAAACTTGGGTTTTTTTTCTTTCTGGTCCTTAAATAAGTCGTTATTTTATTTCTTAGACTTTTTAGTATAAATCGGGAGGTGCTGTTTTGATCGTTATTATCTATCGTAATTGCAGCTATCCTATTAACGTTTTATCGAAAATCTGGTGGCTAACTTTAATTACTTTTTTTTCGAGGTCCGGTTTTCGATTAAATGCGTTTGTTCTGCCGTTTTCCGACCTTTTTTGGTAGATGATAACAAAATCGTATTTTGCTAGTCTTTCGGCAGAGCGTAGTTATCGTCTTGTTAGTTTTTTTAGTAATGGTAAAACGAATAAGGTTTTTATGGTTAGTATATATTTTAACTTGGTAATCGGTTTTTTTTAAGGTAATATTTAAATTTTCGGAAAGCTTTAATAGTGGCCATAAATCTTTCATGGGAAAAACCGTAATTTAACTTTATTTCTTTTAACTTATAAAAGTAAAAAGCGATAAGATGTAAGTTACCTTAATTATCGCGGTATCCGGTTATTTCGCCCAAAGCGTAATCCGAAGCGTTAGTTTCGAGCTTAATTAAGCGGTTTGGGTCGTATATAATTAGTACTGGCTCGTTGGTAATTACGTTTTTGAATTTTGGAAAAGCGGTTTTCGTTTTTATTATTTAAAGGAACTTATTTCCTTGTTTACTAAGCTAAAAAATAGCATGGCTATTTTATTAAAGAATCGAATAAACTTTCTATAATAGTCAACAAATCCAAGGAAGGTTTATACTTCGTTAATTATAGTAAGCATCTTTTATTTCTATATCGCAGCGATTGTTTTAGGATTTATTTTAATATATCTCGGCGTAATAACATGTTTTAGAAGTTCTACCTTTTATGTATAAAATTAGCGTTTCTTTATATTAAGTATTAAATTGGCCTTTAATAAGGCTTAAAAAATATATCAACGTATCCCACATATGCCTTTTTATTTTTCCAATAAATGAGACTGTCGTCGAGGTAATAAATAACGAAGATGTTTAAGTACTTCCTAAATACATGGTTAACTATTCGCTGAAAGGTTACTGGTATATTCGTAAGTCCGAAAGGTATAATAAGGTATTCGAAAAGTCAGTATGTCGTCTTAAAGGTGGTTTTCTCTTCGTATCCTGATTTAATGCGGATTTAATCATGTCCTTTTTAAGGTTTAGGCTCGTAAACCAGTTTGTTTCGTAAAGGATGTTTTTTATTTTATTAATTAAGGGTAGCGGTATTCTGTTTTTAAATATAATATCGTTTAATTATTTATAATCTATAACTAAACGTATTTTTTCGTTTTTTCTTAAAAGGAAGAATATAAGGTATTTAATTAATAAACTAGGACCTCGTATGTAATCTTTTCGAAGCTTCTTTTTGAGGTATTTACGTAGTACCTATAGGTCCGTTTCGTTAAAGTTATAAATTAAATAAAATCTGGTTAATGTTCTTTCTTTAAGGATTATTTTATAATCTTATTCGTTATATTTTAGTAATTTTGTCTCGAGTTTTTTTCGAAATAGTCGTTTATTTCTCTAGTATTATAAAAGTACGTTAATTATAGTTTTTAGCTTTAAGGGTTAATGTTGTAAATAATCGTTTATCTTTCGTAATTCTGTTTTGATGGTAGCGATTATGCGTTATACTTTTCTTTAATAACTTTATTTTCTTTTATATTTTGTTCCCATGAGTGGTAAGGCTTTTGTCGTATCCTTATGCCTGCATTTATCGTTATTTTCGATCGAATGTTAAGATCTTTTCGTGTTTGGCTTTTTTTTTTGTCGAAATGGTATAAAGTAAACTTTATCTAGCCCGTTACTTAATCGATCAAGGGGTTATACTGATATAATTATAGTTTTTTAAGGATTTTATAGTAGTTTTTTATTAGAACGATATCGAAGTTTGTTATTTGGTTTCGTCCGTTGACGAAGATCTCGAAGTGATTAATGTTGCGGGTGATTTTTCCATTATCGTAAGTAAATGCCTAACCTTTTGCGATCTCGGCGATGTAGGGTTTTATCTTTTCTTTTATAATAATCGAAATCGGTTAATTATATCCGGCGTAATGTGATTACTTTTTCATATTTCGTAATCTACTAATATAGTAAATTAATATATTTTAATTGGTTCTTACAAGATAATAAGGTTATTCTCGGCTTTTATTATCTCGTTTAAATCTTTCTTATAGGTAACGTGTCTCTTTTAATTTATCTTTTAATGCTTTAATACCTTTTTAGTTTTATTAATTAAGGGCTTATAATCCCTTTAATTATCCTTCCTGTCCGTGTAAAGTAACTTTGAGTAGGAAAACTTACGTTTGGAAGTTTTTTGGCTAATATATTCTAGTTCGGGGTCCTTTTATCCCTTTTATCGTACATAGAATTGGGCGTCTTATTACTTTATATTTTGTTTTTTTTCTGAATTTTATCTTTCAATTCTTGTCGCTTATTTAGGTCGTCCGTAAAGGTTAATCGGAAATTTAAGTTTTTAATCATTTCTAAAATTGTCTCTATAACGGTTTAATAAACTTATTTTTCTTTTATTTTATAATCGTAATATTTAAAATGGTATATAAGATCTTTATCGGGATAGGCTTTTCCTTCGGGCTAATTCGTTATTGCCGTAATGATGTTAACGGTATTCTTTAAGCATATATCCTTAAGTATTTATACTATCGCTAATCCTTAAAATCCTTCCTTTTTTTCCTTATAAAAGTCGAATCTAAAATTATACATCCGCGTAAATCGGTTTTTAATATATCGTTATTCTTTTATATATTTAAGGCAATAAGCGCGCTTGTACTAGATAACATAAGGTTTCTCATATCGGTCTGGTTATCCTGGTAATAGGGACTTATCTTCATCTTAATATTCCTTAATCCATACGTTTAATTCTAACTACTCGTACCGTTATCGCCTTTTTTGTTACGAAGGGGAAAATAACTTATCTTTTAGAACCTTTTTTTATTCGTCGTATTTCTTTAGCTATTAAATTATTATAGGTTTTATATTAAATGCTCGTCTTTCCTAGGTAATTACTTAAAACGGTTCTTTTGTTCCTTATTATCCCTGTTATACTCTTTTAAGAGAATTATGGTCGTTTTTAATCATAAGTATATTAATTAATCTGTTTTCCTTTAATTATTTCGAAAGGGTTTTTAAGGAACCGGTATCCAGGTATTTTATCGTAATCTTTTAAATATTCTGTATTAAAAGGCCTTACGTCCTATTTTGTTATAATTATAACACTTGATAATGCGAACGTTACGTTATTAAACCGTACCTAATTTTATAGGCCCTGGCGTCGTTCCATAAAATGTAAAGGGGTTGTTTCTTTTATTGTTAATTACTTTTCGAATATCTGAGCTTCGGGAAATATTGTTCCTTTTTTATGCGTCGTTCGTATTATCGGTTATCGATCTTAATTATTCGGTTAACGTATTTATCGAAAGAAACTAAATTTTTAAAGCGGATTATTTTATCCTTAACGGTTTCCTTTAGGCCTCGGTAAAAGATATCCATTATAGTTTTGTCGTTAGTCCATCCGATACGTGACAAGGTTTATTTAAACAACGCGGCGTACCTTAACGCTGGGCCTTTTTAAGTAAGTTAAAGGATGTCCTATTTAACCTTTTAGTTTTCGTTAAGGTTTCCGTATATATTTTTAACGTTTTATTCGAAATATGTATAATATTCGAATAATTTGTTAATATTTTCTTTCTTGTCGTCCTTTGCTTTGTCTAGGTAGTTTCGTAAGGTAAGTTTAAATTATTTTAAAGCGTTCTTTTAAGGCTTTCGGTAATAATAATAATTTTATTAGCTTCGTCGACTAAGGAATTCCGATAAAAATAAAGGTAAGATTTGGCTTAAGTTAGGAAAGGTTATACATTTTCGGTACCATCGAAAGGTTACGTGGCCTTGATCTTCTGCTTAAGTGCTATAGTGGATTAAGCCTTAAACTATTCGTTAACTTCTTTTAGTTCTTTAACCTTTTAGGTTATATCGATTACAGCCTTTTTTAATTCCTTAAGGGTAGGTTCCCTACTAATGATCGCGGGTTGCTTGCTGGTAAATGTATTATTAAGAATATTACTTAAAGTTTAACGATATTACTAAACAAAAGCTTATTACGTATAACGGCTAAAGGGTTTAACCAACTATTAAACCTAGTCGTACGGTTTATATTAGCAGTAATACTACGGGAAACTAAGTAATAAGGTATTTAATAGTTATGTCTGGTAATAGCAAATTGTCAAAGGTAATCTGGGTAACCAAGCCGTATTATAAGCTGGTAATTTATCTAAAATACGAAAGGTAATAAGCGTATATATCATCATTTTAGCTTCAGGTGTTTAAGCGGCTTAAAATTATTTGTTAATTAAGTCCTCTTAAATCCCCTTAAGCCCTCTTACGACTTAACTGGCTCAAGGCCATTAGGCTGATGGGGATTGTTGAGTCCTTTGAGCCAGTCACGTGACATCTGGACCTAGGTCGGACTTGACTCCCTGGAGGTCCTACTGTTTATGTTGCAGCCAAGACCGCTAGGTCATAACATTCTAGGTGTTTTCGGAATTTGGATAATTTTTCCCTTTAATCAGGTATTAGGTACATCTGTTTTTTTTGTGCGCATATCTAAGATTTTCGTTACTTTATATGTTACTACGTCTTTTTTTATATTTTCTTCCTACTTTATATTAACTTTAATAGTATTTGCTGTTAATTCGATTAAGGAAATATGAAAACCTAGATATAATTTCAGTTTAGATAATAATTCTAATTACTAGTTGTTTTTTAAGGTTTTCTTAGTAATTTTATATATGCCGATATATTTAAAATCAAGCCTTTTACTTAGTTACTTAGTTTGGATATTTTTAGTAGCTGGGTAAACTATCTCACCCTTATAAAAGGTTAATCCTTTAACCTTTTTTAGTTATAATATTTCTTTTATTTAGTTACGTACGAATTCGATTTTTATTTCTATTTTTGCGTATAGCTATTGAAGTTATTTTGATATAAGGATTACTTTGACGTTAACGGGTCCTTTTCGTATATCCTCATAAATTTCTGGTATAAAATCGAAGTTAACGTTTGTTAAAGTCATTTTAATGCTTTTATAACAACTAATATTATCAGCTAATTATACGATAGGTAGGTTTTAAGCCTAATTATTTTATTCGTAGTTAATATAATATTATAGTTAAGTTTCTAGTATTTGGTTAATTCCTTTTATTTGTTCATATATTTATAGTTTAAATGCGTTAAATAGCTTATAATTTGGGCCTAATTGTGCCCTAAATCCTTACTAGAATTTCGAAATAAATATCGTTCCTTTATTTGAAATAGTTTCTATTAGTAATCTGTATATTTCTAAAATCCCCCTTAAAAAGATGTCGGTCAGTTATTTTGCATCCGTATCCTTATTATATAGTCGGAAATAGGAAGATTTAGTAAATCTGTTAATAATTACAAAGCTGCTATCGTAATATACGCCCGTAACTAGGCTTTTTTAATAGCGGGAGTTTCATAATAAAGTCGAAAGTCATTTAATCCTATGGTCGTTTCGCGACTAGTAATAGCTGTAATTCTCCGTATAGCTTATATCGTCGAATCTTTGCTTTATTGCATATATGGCATTATTGTCCTACTTTTTTCGTTATTAATTTTATTTTAGGGAAATAATAAGTACGCTGTAATCGTTTTAATGTTTTGTAGATCCCTAGGTATTTATATAACTGATGTTCATATATGTCCCGTACTAGTATCTTTTAGTATCTTTTTAGCATTTGCGTCTTTTTTATTTTCTGGTTTTTAAGTAGGTTATCGTTATATTCCTAGATTTTCTGGTATACCTTAAGGGGTGCTGCTTTGATCTTGGTTATTTGTTGTAGTTATAAGTATTCTTCTAGCGTAATATCGAAGAATTAATAGCCAGCCTTGATTACTTTCTTTTTTAAGTTTAGTCTTTGGTTAAATGCGTTTGCTTTGCCATTTTCTGATCCCTTTTGATAGATGATAAAAAAGTCGTATTCTATTAGCTCTTCGACATAACGTAATTATCGTCCTGTTAATTCTCTGGTAATAGTAAAACGAGTGAGGTTTTATGGTTCGTGTATACTTTAACTTAGTAAAGCTTTCCCTTAAGGTAATATCTAAATTCTCGGAAAGGCTTAGCGATAACCATGAATTCTTTATTAGGAATATCGTAATTTAATTTTATTTCTTTTAATTTGTAAAAATAAAAGGCGATAAAGTGTAAATTGCCTTAATTATCGCGGTATCCGGCTATTACACCTCAAGCGTAATTCGAATAGTCAGTTTTAAGTTTAACTAGGCGGTTTAAGTCCTATAATATTAGTATTAGTTCTTTAATAATCGCGTTTTTAATTTTTTAAAAGGCTATTTCCGTTTTTATTATTTAAAGGAACTTATTTTCTTTTTTTATTAAGTTTAATAATAGCATAGCTGTTTTATGAAAGTATCGAATAAACTTCCTATAATAGTTAGCAGATCTGAAAAAGGCTTATACTTCCTTAACCGTAATAGGCGTTTTTTATTCCTATATTATAGCGGTTATTTTAGGGTTTATTCTGATATATTTTAGGGTAATAATATGTTTTAGAAATTCCATTTCTTATATATATAACTGGCCTTTTTCTGCGTTAACTAGTAGATTGGCGTTCTATAAGGCTTAAAGAATTATATGAATGTATTTTATAGGCTTCTCTTTATTTTTCAAGCAAATTAAAATATTATTAAGGTAATAAATAACAAAAATGTTTAAGAACTTCTTAAGTACATAATCAACCATTCGTTCAAAGGCTGCTAATGCGTTCGTAAGTTCGAAGAATATAACTAGGTACTTAAAAGTCCGTACTTTATTTTAAAGGCTATCTTTCATTTGTATTCTAAGTTAATACGGATCTAATTATATCCTTTTTAAAAGTTTAAACTTATAAACTACTTTTTTCTATAAAGGCGATCTTTACTTGGTTAATTAAGGGTAATAGTATTCTATTTTTAACCGTAAAATCGTTTAATTATTTGTAATTGATAATTAAACGTGATTTTCCGTTATTTTTTAGTATAAAGAACATAAGATATCCGGTTAATGAAGTAAAACGTCGTATGTAACCTTTTTTTAAATTTATCTGTAAGGCACTTTTATAATGCTAATAACTTTGTTTATTAAGGTTATAAATTAAGTAAATTTAATCGATATTCCTTTTTTACAGATTATTTTATAATCCTATTCGTTATGTTTTAATAATTTTGTTTTAAGTTTCTTTCGCAATAATTGTTCATAGTTATGATATTATAAATGTATGTTAATTATAGTTGTTATCTTTAAGGGGTAATATTTTAGGTAATCGTTTATCTTTTACAACTTTGTTTTGATGATAACAATAATGCGTCGTGTTTCTTTTATAATGCTTTTGTTCATTTCTATGTTTTATTCTTGTTAATGGTAAGGTTTTTGCCGTATCTTTATAGTTATATTTGTTGCCATTTTCGATCGAATGTTAACATTTTTTATATTTTATTTCTTCTTCGAAAAGGTGTAAAATAAACTTTATTTAATTAATTATATAATCGATCAAGTGGGTATATTAATATAACCATGGTTTTTCGAGGATTACATCGTAGTCTTTTATACGAACGATGTCGAAATTCGTTATTTAATTTCGTAAGTAATTTTCCGTTATTGTAAGCGAATGTCTGGCCTTTTACGTTCTAGACTGATATAAGGTTTTACCTTTTCTTTTTATTGCAATCCAAGTTGGTTAATTATATTCTGTATAATATAATTACCTTTTGTTATTCCGTAATCTATACATGTGGTAAATTAGTATGTTTTAATTTGTATTTGCAGGATAATAGGGTTATTTTCGGCTTTTATCGTCGCGTTTAAAGTCTTTTTGGAAAGCTCCTATTAGCTTATTCAGGTTTTATTATCCTGCGGCTCTTTTGTAGGTGGCGTTCGTCTTTTACATCTTTTTTTAACGCTTTAATGTGCTTTTAATTTTACTAGTTAAAGGCCTGTAGTTGTTTTAGTTATTTTTCCTGTCGGCGTATAGTAATTTCGAATAAAAGAACCTATATTTAAAAGTGTTTTTTGTTTATGTATTCTGGTTCGGGGTCTTTTTATCCTTTTTATCGTGCCTTGAATTAGGTATTTTATTATCTTATTTCCATATTCTTTTTTTTTTAAAAAATTTTGCTTTTAGTTTTTTATCGTTTATTTAGGTCGTCCGTAAAGGTTAATTGGAAGTTTAAATTGTTAATTACTTTTAAAGATACCTTCATAATTATCTAGTAACTTTATTTCTTTTTTATCTTATAGTTGCATTATTTAAAATGATATATAAAATCCGTCTTTTGGTATTTGTCTTCCTGAAGCCAATTTGTTCTTACGGTGATAATGTTAACGGTGTTCTTAAACGTATATATTTTAAAATGTTTATACTATCGTTAATCCTTCGCATCCTATTCCGTTTGATTATAAAAATTAACCGTTTAGTTATATATTCGTAAAAGTTAGTTTTCGATATATTATTATTATTTTATATATTTAACGTAGTAAGTACTCTTATAATAAATAGTATATAGTTTTCCATGTGGGTTTAGTTATTTTAATAATAAGCCTTTATTTCAGCTTTGGAATCTTTTTAATTTATTTATTTAGTTTTAATTGTTCGTATCGCTGTCGCCGTTTTTATTATAATCTGGAAGATAATTTATTCTTAATAAGTTCTTTTTATCCGTCGTATTCTTTTAGTTATTAATTCACTGTAAGTTTTATAATAGGGTTCGTTATTTTTAAATAGTTACTTAAAATAGCGTTTTAGCTTTTTATAATCCTTATTATATTATATTAAAACGATTATAATTATTTTTAAAGTTAATTATGCTAATTACTTTATTATTATTATTTTGATTATTTCGCAAGAGTTTTTAAGAGACCGTCGTCCAGATATTTTGTCGTGGTTCTTTAGATACCTTATATTAATAAGCCTTATATTTTATTTTGTCATAATTATAGCATTTAATAATACGGGGATCGCGCTATTGTATTGCGCCTAATTTTGTAAGTCCTAATACCGTTCCGTAAGATGCAAGGTATAAATCTTTCTTTTAATTACCTTTTAAATATCCGGGTTTGGAGATATAATATTCTTTCTTTTTTATATGTCGTTTATACTATTGGTTGTTGATCTTAATTACCTCATTAACCCATTCGTCGAAAGTAAATAATCTTTTTAGGCGAATTATTTCGTCCTTAACGCTCTTTTTTAAGCGTCGGTAAAAAGTATGTATTATAATTTTGTTATTAATCCATCCCGTAAGCGATAGAGTTTGTTTAAATAATGCGGCGTACTTAAATGCTAGACCTTTTTAAGTAAGTTAAAATGTATCTTATCCGGCTTTTCGTTTTCGTTAGGGTTTCCGTATATATCCCGTACCTCTTGTTCGAAATAAATGTAATGTTCGAATAATTTATTAATATCCTTCTTTCGGTCGTTTTTTATTTTTTATTTAGATAATTTCGTAAGGTGGGTTTAAATTATTTTAAAGCGTCTCTTTTTAAAACTTTCAGCGATGGTAATAATTTTCTTGGCCTTATCGATTAAGCAGTTCGGTAAAATTAAAAGTAGGATTTAACTTGGGTTAAGAAAGGTTAAACGTTTCCGGTACCGTCGAAAGGTTTTAAAACCTTAGTCTTTTGCTTAAGTATTATAATAGGTTAAGCTTTAACTTGTTCATTCGCTTTTTCTAACTTTTAAACCTTCTAGGTTATAACGATTATAATATTTTTTTAATTCTTTAAAGGTAAGTCCCTTAATAAAAATTACCGGTCGCTTATTAAAAGATATCTTATCGGAAATATTGTTTAAGGTTTAACGGTATTATTAAATAAGAACTTGTAATCTATGACGGTTAATCGGTTTAATTAATTTTTAAACTTCAGTTATAAAATTTATGTTAATAATAATATCATAAGACTCTTTTAAACAATATATAGGATTATTACATTTAATAATAGCATATTATTAAAGGTAATTTAGGTAACTAAGTTATATTATAAGCTGGTAATTTATCTAAACTATGAAAAATATCGAACGTATATATCTTAATCCGAATCCGTTTAGATCCGGAAATCCATCCGGATCCGTATTGTATAACTGAATTAAATTCTCATAGATCCGGGGATTCTTTCGGATTTATATTGTTTAGGTATATGGATCCCTTTGGATCCGTATATCTATTCGGATCCATGTTACGTAATTTCGGTCAGTAGTTGTTCCAATCTTGTCCCGACCGTATGTCCAAGCTAGTAAGGCGTTGGTTCGTAACAGTTTCCTTATAACCGTAGTAAGATATTCAGTTCCGCGTTATCTAAGGCAATTAATTAATATATAAATCATGATATATTAATACTAAAAGGGTGTCAATTGCGTTGCGATTACGAAGGAACAGAATCCGTTGCTATAGCTTGGTTAGCCTTTGAAACGTAAATTTCTAATTAATTTCTAGTCATATACCAGGCCCTCGGTGATTTTGCGGGCCGTCAACAGTTGTGACAAAAAACTAAGGTGCGTATAATATCACTCTTTGTGATGTGTGTCTAAGACTTTTAGTTGTTGCGTGGCCACTGCACCAAAAAAAACTGGATTGATAAGTTATTGCGTTACTTATTTGTCAGTATGAGCGGTCTCTGCTGCCAGATAAGTTGATCCATATCCTTTCCCGGTAATCCGATACTAACTACCAGTTCCAGCAACTGTACTTCGTTAACCTAGTAGATATGCGCCTTTTAGAGCAGTTGGTAACAGGAGATCCACTTTGCGGCTCCAACGCAGTCCCTCTCCGTGCAAAAGGTACGGGCAATTACCTTCAAAGTTTTGTCTTAACCCAATAACCTGCTTCTATAGAGAAAATGTTAAAGTAGCTAGTGTGTGCGTTGGGGTCAGAGCCGCCGCGGGCACAAATGAAGTCGCCCGATAGACACCAGGAGCGTAGGACATTGGAGAAGCGATTGAGCGAGGTGAGCTGCGTCCCTGTACGAGGATTGATCTGTAGTAGACGGATACGTTAGCAAAGGCTCATTAAGGGGATATCCATATGCGACCGCTTAATATCATCCGGGGAGGTCCTCTTACGCCGTCGGAAAAGGCCCCCGATGCAGCGTTATACGCTTGGTTCGCCGTGTGGCGCGGGTCGCCAAACAAAAGCGCCGCGAGGACTGGGTATCGCATTTTAGTAGACGATCTGGTTAATAATACAGGGTCCGGAAAGCTTACTCTTGTTGCCAGGCGAAGAGAAAGGGTTTAGGCCAGTGTTAATAGGAGTAGAGCATCCCAAGGCAGTGTCACCTCCGCCGCCGCCAAGTATATCACCGATGAGTTGGGCACCCTGTATGCAAAACCGCAGTTAGTACAATCCTCTCTTTATTGACTTCAAAGTTGCCAGGCCGACCCAATTTCCTAAGTTGCAGCAACCTTTTCTTCAGAAGCAAACTAGCTATCCTGTTGCCCATTACTTCTTGAAAAATGACCCACTTACTTGTGAATACCCGCTGAGCACCAATTTCGCATTTGGGCAACGGTTCGCGTAGGCGGAAATCTGGGAAGTGCCGCCGATAATGCCAGCTTCCACCGAGTTGCAATACGAGGGACTCGTACTGGCTGGGTAAGTGATGTCTTCGTAGCCGCAGTTGCTGATACCGTTGCAGATGGCCGATACCACAGCACTCTGACGGCCGGGATACGGCTCGTTGGTCCCGCGGGCGAGAAAGACATGCACACTATCGCAGTTGGCCCGGCGCTCCTCGGCCTTGACCGCCGGGGCGGCAAGGGCAAGTAAGAGGGAGAGGGAAGAGAGGACCGTCGCGGCAAGCATATTTCTTAATTTGTTAATAAAGAGTCTTCCTTTAATTGACAGCGATTGTTCACACTCCTAAGAAATGATCTCAGGTCAGTTCGTTGCTGAGTTTATTACATTTAATGAAAAGAGAGCTACGTAGCTATTTATCCTCACTCCCATCCGCATCTCGTCTGATCATAACCACCTCTTCCAATCCCGATGGTGACTGCCGGCTTTCTAGCGTCCTGAGCTATATTCTCTTGGAGCGGACATGTTACCGGGGTTGTATTCCAAGCTGGGCCTAAAAAGCAAAGAGGAGGGGTCCGGTGATGTAACTCGGCGTACTCGCTAGCACCCGCAACCACGGCGATCCTACCGCAAAGACGTTCTGTGCCGGCCGAATTTCAGCCTGGAAAAGAGAGGCATGAGCCTCGTAAGTAAATACGTGTCCCTCGACTCACCCTGCGGTTTGTGCATGACGAGAGGGAAAATAGAGCAAACAGTCTCTCGAGGTAGAGGCTGCTGCCATTGTTCCTTATTCTAGGGTGTCGAGATGGAGGACGAGGATCGAATAGTTATGCATCCCACCTGTAGGCAGGTGTACAGTTCTGAGGTTGTACTGACTTGGCTCTCCTGCATGTGTCATCCTCCGTGGAAGTCCTGAATAGCCGCGATGGACCGAAGAACTTGAGGAGTCATTAGAGGAATCTTTCTTTAATGGATAGAATACATTTTGAGGAGCAGATGCGAAATAGGGTGTTACTAACAGTAAAACGAAGGGCTAGCTGTCCAAGGACCCTGGTTTGCGGGCAGAAATGCGGACACTGGCTTCGATCATCCAAACCTGCCAACTTCCCAAATTGGCAGGTATGCGAGTCATCCCCAGGATTTTACCCCGGTTTGACCCCAGCTTTAACCCCAGATGTTAGCCGAGGGTATTCTCCATGTTTTGATTAAAAGTTTGACCGAGTCTGCCCCCCCGTGTTGATCCCATGTTTGACTCAAGGTTTTTCCCAAGTTTGATCACCAGGCTATACTACGGCTTAACTCTAGGATTTCCGCCCGTTCGTCGCGGGGAACGTCGATCCGTATTTCGAGGACTTCTGCGGGCTTTGTCTTAATTCTTGAAAATTTTTACCGCCTGCTGGCTATACTTGAACGGCGCATACAGTGAATCAAGCCAGAGCAGATGTTGTCAAGACCGATCATTCATATGTGACTAAACTAGTACGATGTAACATTACTATTTCGGAAAAGAACTACTATCCCCAGCCGACCCCATACTTTGGATATAGCCTCTGGCCTCCTCCGAAGAGCGGCCGAACACTAGCCTAGCTCCGCCACATCCATGTTCCTTAACGCAATACGAAGGCGAACCTCCAACCAACCGGCCACCCCATTAACGCGCCACCCCATATTTGTGTCGCACTGATCCACTTACTAATTTCTTTCCATATAAACAGCTTCTTAATAACGCTTTGAGAACTTTAAGAAATTCTTTTTTATTAATTAAAACTAAACTGTCGAATGTTTTATAGCGTTTAACTAATTTCGTATACTGTATACAATTAAAAATCTTAACCTTAAAAGATATTTACGTTTAATCTTTAAAAGCTATTAGGTTAATATATAATGTAAACTACGCATTATCGAAGATATACCGGCGGAAAAAAGTGAAATAAAGCCGGTGAGAAAGTATTCCGCAGATAAACGGAAGTTTTAAATTATTAAGTGATTATATAAGGCTATTTAAGTTGTATATTACCTTTTTTCAAATTTCGCTTATGCGTATAAGAGCTTGTAATCTATAACGAGAACTCGAAACCTTTTAAAATAAGTTAAGTAAGACGACATGTTACAGACTAACACCTTACCAGCTTAAGCATACTGCCGAAACTAGATTGCGAATTAACCGACGCCCCGAAAGGTGACGAAATATAAACCAATTGAACGAATTAAAACGGAGCACTATATATTACGGACCGACACCTTACTAGCTTAGGGATACGGTCGGGACAAGCCTAGGAATTAACCGACGCCCAGAAAGGTTACGTAATATAAATAAGAATGGATTTAATAAATCTAACAGGATTTATGCATTTATACGATATGAATAAAAAGGGAGTTAATAGATCTAAAAGGATCTATATATTTATATGATATAGATAAAAAATAAATGTAATAATTCTATAAATCACTTTATGATATATATTTTCATTATCTTTTATAATTTAAATAGTTTATTAGCTTATAATATAGCTTGGTTACTTCGATTCCTTTTAATAATTTATCATTATTAAGAGTAATTATCGCATAACGTCTCATGCTATTAAACGGACCGAACCAATAAGCGGACTAAAATCTAACACCTCGTAACAATTAATTAAAAGAACTTAATCATAATATATTAAATTAATTTAAATTAATCGAATAGTTCTTTATTAACTATATTTATAGCTTCTTTTCAAGTATGCGCATTATATTAAAGCTTATTACGGACGTTATATTGCCATTCTTCTTCCCAATTATCTTACAACAGTTACCTTCACCAACTGTTAATATCATTCTTTTACCGTTACCTTTTCTGCCGGCTAAAGGAACCTGTTTATCCTATATAGTAAATGTTTTTTATATTAAAAATATTTGTTTTAATTATTTAAATTGCGTAATATTAAGTGATCACAAAATCAAATCGGATACGTCCTGTAAAACACCTTATAACGTGTCTTGTAACATACCGACGAGCCCCGCGAAATGCCCTATATCGCGTTTTTTGATACGTCTTATATTACGTTTTCTATCATATATCTTTAACGTATTAAAACCGGACAGGAAATGCACACGTATATGCCTTAAAGATTCGGTTAACAATCATTTTTTCGTCGGTCAGCTTTAATTCTTACGAAACGGAAGTAATATTAGCTAGCACGCGTAAGAGGCTAGTCGGTCGCGGGCGGTTTGGGAGAAGGAATGGTAATATGGCGTCCGTAATAAGCCTTAATATAAGGCACATACTTAAAAAGAAGCTGTAAATACAGTTAGCAAAGAAATATTCGTTTAATTTAAGTTGATTTAATGTGTTGTAGTGAAGTTATTTAATTAGTCGCCACAAGGTATTAGACTTTGGTCCGCTTACTGATTTGGTCCGTTCAATAAAGTGAGACGTTACTTTATTATTTAGTTTCTTACGATATTGCTATTAATATAATCCGTATAATTTGGTTTAGCAATTAATTAAATCGACTAGCCATTATACGTTATTAGCTTTCATTTAATAATATTATTAAACTTTAAGTAATACCTTCACGTTACAAACTAACACCTTACCAACTTAGGCATACGGTCGGCATAAAATCTAGTACAAGTACCGACCAAGGTTACGTAATTAAAAGGTGGTCGAACGTAATCGGTTCGACCATACTGGATTAATGATCAAACGCAATCAATTCGACCACATTTAATTAAGAGTCGAACGTAATCGGTTCGACTACATTCGATTCTGGAAAACAAAATATCGTATATACGCTTATTACTTTGTGTATTTTAAATAAATTATTAATTTATAATATAATTTAATAATTTATTATTATTAACGTACCACACAATTAAACGGACCAAATAATTAAGCGGACCGGTTTTTGGCACCTTGCAATAACAAATTCAAATAATTTAATAACAACATATCGTATTGATTAAAATTAATCGGATTCTTTTTCGCTAGACGTATTTATAACTTTTTTACAAGTACGCGCATTATGTCCGGGCTTGCCGCAGACGCCACACTTCCGTTCCTTGGTTTCAACCCTTTTGCGACGACCCTCTCTAGTTGTTGTTGGCTGCATTTTTTCACCACCCCCTTCCTTCTCGGCCAGAAGAGCTTGTCCTTTTTGTATAGTAAGTGTTCCTCCTTTTTGAAGACGTTTGTTTTTAGTTTTGCGACGTTTGCTAAGGATATGGTTGGTTTCGCGTAATTGGGTAGCCTTTTGTTCCAGGAGAGCAACTTTATGCCAAAGTACCAGGTAACTTTTGGCCAATAGATTAACCGATTTAACGATTCTTGTCGGCGAACTACCCTGGTGATTTCTGATCCTCCTTTGTAAGTAACGTCCTTGTTTTATTACTTTACGGATATTTGTAAGGGTTTTCGTAGGGGGCGAAAGATTAGAACCGGCGGAGGTAAGCGGGGAGACGGTTGGTATAGGTACAACTGGAGGAATTTCCAAGTCGGATAGGACGTTATTAGGATCGAATGGAACAAGTCCAGCTTTGGCAAATCCTGATTTGATATTATCGGACGTTATGGTAGCTTTAAACGCGTTGTAGAAACCGGCAAGAAAATCTTTTTTCGTGATGTAGGTATGATAGCGTCGCATTAAACCTTCGATATAAAGCGAATAAGCGCGCTTTAAAACGGAAAAGCAGGATACGTCGAGAGGTTGAAGCCGATGGGAGGAATGCGCGGGCATGCAAAGTATAATAATACCGTGATTCGCGCAGTATTCTTCGAATTCGATCGAATGGTAGTTTTCGTGGCCGTCGAGGATAAGGAGACGTTTGGTTTCTTTCGTACGCGTTCGTGTATGCTTGTTAAAGTGTTGAATCCATTTTAAACCTAATTCGTTCGTTGTCCAGCTATTATGGCTTATACTAACTTTCCAATCGGCTGGTAATAAGTTGTCGCGATACCAGGAATTAAGGTGGGTTTTCCCCGCTAATATGATAAATAGCGGCAAAGCTTAACCTTGCGAATTAATAGCTTGAATAATTGTAACCCATTCCCGATTCCCTTGTTGCGCCTGTTTAGGTCTTTTACGTCTTTTAGTACTTGTAATTACCATGCCGGATGCCATTAAAAGCCCTGTTAAGAAGCCCGTCTCGTCGAAGTTATAAATATCCTCTTTTGCGATGCCGTACTTTGCGATTGTAGCCCGAACGAGTTCGAACCATTTGCGAAATACTTTTGGATTTTCGCACCGTATCCGTTGATAATCGATTTTTCGATTTAAACGCGTTTTAAGTTTTTTTTGCCGTTTAACAAAGTTCGACGCCCAATTAACTCCGACGCGCGTCGTAACCCGTTGGGCCAATAATAAATTCGCCATATCTTTAACGTATTAAAGCCGGACAGGAAACGCTCGCGCATTTAGGTTAAGGACTTTTTCGATAATGGATTTCTTTTCGGTCGGCGTTAATATTTGCCTAGGATGGATAATATCGGTTCGGGCGCGTCGACCGTTATATCGGGCCTTTAACGTCGTTTTGGCAACTTCATATATAGAATTAAGTGTCGCATAACTAAGTTTCGGGTTTCGTTTCTTAGCCTAAATAGCTAGGTTCATTCTCGCTTTTTTAATAAGTCGTTCCATATTGTTGGTGTTAAGGAATGGGCAATTAAAGTTAGGTAGTTGGGATGTTCGCAAAATTGGTCCGCTTAATTGTTTGGTCCGTTCAATTGTGTGGTACGTTAAATGTAATTATGAAATATTTTATTATTTAATCTTTTATAATATTATTATTAATATAAACCGTACGATTAAATTTAATTATTAATTAGACCTTTTAGCTATTATACGTTATAAACTTTTATTTAATAATACTGTTAAGCTTTAAGCAATATTTCGGATAATATGTTTACTAGTAAACAATCCGTCGTTGTTATTAAGAAACTTACCCTTAAGGAATTAAGAAATGTTATAATCGTTATAACTTAAAATATTAAGAATTAAAAACAGCAAACAAATAACATAAGGTTTAACTTATTATGGTACCTAAATAAAAAAATTAAAACCTTAAAACCTTTCGATAATACCGAAAATATATAACCTTTTTTAACTTAAGGCAAGTTTTAACATTATTTCTATCGGAACTTCCTGGTCGACGAAACCGACAAAATTATTACCATTGTCAGAAGACTTAAAGGAAATACCTTAAAGTAATTTAAACCTACCTTACGAAATTACGTAGAAAAAGTAAAGGACGATAAGAAAGAAAATGTTAGTAAATTATTCGAATGTTATACTTATTTCGAACAAAAGGTTAAAAATATATACGGAAACCTTAACAAAAAACAGAAGGCCGGATAAAACATCTTTTAACTTATCCAAAAAGGTTCCGTATCGAAATACGCGGCATTATTTAAGCAAACCTTATCGCGTACCGGATAAATCAATAATAAAACCATAATAGATACCTTTTATAAAGGCCTAAAGAAAGCCGTTAAGGACGAAATAATCGATATCAAAAAACCATTTACTTTCGACGAATAGGTTAATAAAGTAATTAAAATTAACAACGGATAATATGAACGCCGGATAAAAAAAGAAAGATAATATTTCCTTAAACCCGGATATTTAAAAGGTAATTAAGAATAAAAGAGAAATAACGCTTTTATATCCTACGGAAAAATACCGGGAGCAATAAAACTAAAAGCAATTTAATAACGTCACCTTCGTATTATCAAATACTTTAATTACAATAAAATGAGACATAAGGCCTATTAATATAAGGCACTTAAAAAGCCACGATAACATACCTGGACGCCAGTTCTTTAAGGCCCCTTTCGGAATAATTAAGATAATAATAAATTAATTAATATAACTAAGATTAAAGATAATTATAATCCTTTGAAGGAAATATAATAATGTTTATAAAAGGTAAAAGAGTTATTTTAAATAGGTATTTAAAAATAACGAATCTTTACCATAAAACCTATAATAACCTAATAGCTAAAAAAATAGGACGGATAGAAGGAGCTTACGGAGAATAGGTTACTTTCCCGTTCGCAACAGAAACGGCGACAGCGGTACGAATAGTTGGAATTAAACGTATAAATTAAGAAATACTAAGGTTAGGACGAGAACCAATTATCAGGATAACCGGACTGATACGGAAAACTTTATGTTATTTAATACAAGCACGCTTATTACCTTAAATATATAGAAAAGTAACGATATATAAAAAAACGACCTAAGTAAATATATAATCAGGAAGTCGACTTTTATAGTTAAGTCGGAAAGGATTTTAAGAATTAACAATAATATAACTACTTAAAGATATATGCTTTAAAAGATACCGTTAATATTATTACGGCAGCAATAAGTTGGCCTAAAGGAAAGACCTATTTCGTTTAATATGACCATAAGATAAAAAAAGATTAAGTTTACCAAATAGTTATAAAGGTATTTTTAAAAGTAATTAATAACCTGAACTTCCGATTAGCCTTTATAAAAGATTTAAACGAATGATAAAAAATTAAAAATGGAATGTAGAAAAGAAACGAAAATATAAGGAAATATGATACCTAGTTCCAAGCACGATAAAAGGGATAAAAGGACTGGGAATTAAAATATATTAGGAAAATAGATTTTTAGATTCAAATCCTTCTACTTAAGATTATCTTACGCCGATAGGAAGGATAGTTAAAGTAATTATAAGTTCTTAACGAATAAAATTAAAAGCGTATTAAGGCGTTAAAAGAGGAGTTAAAAGACGAACGCCACTTATAAGAAAGCCGTAGGATAGTAAGACCTAGAAAAGCCAGCAGGAACTTCCTAAAAGGGCTTTAAACGCGACGATAAAAGCTAAAAACGGCCCTATCACCCTGTAAGTACAAATTAAGATATATTGGTTTACCGCATTAATAAACTGCGAAACATTAGGAAATAATTATATTACGCCGCATGTAATTAACCGATTTCGATTAGTATGAAAAGAAAAGATGGGACCTTACATCGCCGAGAACGCAAGAGGTCATGCATTTACTTACGATAATAAAAAGATTACCCGCGAGATTAATTATTTCGAAATCTTCGTTAACGGACGAAACTAAATAGTAAATTTCGATATCATGTTAATAGGGAATTACGACATAATCTTTGAAAGATTATAATTATATTAATATAACCCCTAAGTCGATAAGATAACTGGTTAAGTAAAGTTCGTTTTATAGCTTTTCGATAAGAAAAACTAAAATACGAAAAGATCTTAATATTCGATCGAAAATAACGACAAGTGTAGGCATAAGGATACGATAAAAACCTTACCACCTATAAAAATAAGACATAAAAAAGAATACGACGTATTATCGTTATTATTAGAATAAACCTGCGAGAAATAGACGATTACTTACAGCATTAGCCCTTAAAGCCAGAAACCATAGCCAACGTACCATTATAGTACCATAAATACGAACGATTATTTCGAAAAGAATTCGAAACGAAATTACTAGGACATAACGAATAGGACCAGAAAATAGGCCTTAAGAAAGGAATATCACCAGAATGTATCCAATTTACAACCTTAACGAAATAAAAATATAGGCATTACGTAAATACCTTAAAGATAAGTTTCGGAAAGGCTATATACGACGTTCCAATTTATTAGCCGGATACCTTATATTCTTCGTACCAAGAAAGAACGAAAAATTCCGTTTAATTATTGATTACAAATAATTAAACGATATTACAGTTAAAAATAAAACGCCGTTACCCCTAATTGATAGAATAAACGATCGCCTTTACGAAGTTAATTAGTTTATAGGCTTAAATTTTAAAATAGGATATAGTTAAATCCTATTAAATTAAGATACAAAGGAAAAACAGCCTTTAAGACGAAGTACGAACTTTTTCAATACTTCGTTGTACCTTTCGAATTTACGAACGTACCAGCAACTTTTTAACAAATGATCAATTATATACTTAAGGAATACTTAGATATTTTCGTTGTTTATTATCTCGTCGACGTTCTCATTTATACGAAAAATAAAAAAGAATATATGAAATACGTTTATACAGTTTTCCAAGTTTTATAAAATGCTAATTTATTAATTAATACGGAAAAATGCCAGTTTTATACGTAGAAAATAGAACTTTTAGGATATATTATTATCCCAGGATGTAATAGGATACACTTTAAAGAGAATCGCGGTAATACAGGAATAAAAAACGCCTATTATAGTTAAGAAAGTACACACTTTTTTGGATTTGTTAATTATTACCGAAAGTTGATTCGACATTTTAATAAAATAATTACACTATTAATTAACCTAACAAGAGAAGGAATAAGTCTTTTTAAACGATAAAGATAAAAACCGCTTTTCGAGAAATTAAAAACGCGATTACCAGCGAGCCAATATTAATCATGTACGACTTAAGCCGCTTAATTAAGCTTCAAACCGACGTTTAGAATTACGCTTTAAGCGTAATAGCCGGATACCAAGATAATTAAAGTAACCTATACCTTATCGCCTTTTATTTTTACAAGTTAAAAAGAATAAAATTGAATTACGTTATTCCCGACAAAGAATTTATAGCTATCGTTAAAGCATTCCGAAAATTCCGATATTACCGTAAGGGAAATATTTCCCAGATTAAGGTATATACCAATTATAAAAATGTTATTCGCTTTATTACTACTAAAGAACTAACAAGATAATAATTACGCTACGCCGAAAAATTAGCAAAATACGATTTCGTTATTATTTATTAAAAGGGATTTAAAAACGGCAAAGTAAACGTATTTAATTAAAGACTGGACCTCGAAGAAAAAGTTATTAAAGTTAATTACCAAATCTTCTATACTACGCCAAAAGGATATTTGTAATTACGATATATAATAACGATTAAAGCAGCACTCCTTAACTTACATTAGAAAATCTAAGAATATAACGATAACCTACCTAAGGACAAAAAAAAACATAAATCCTAAAAGAATACTAGGAAATATTAATACGAAATATATACGAACATTAATTATACGGATACTTAGGGATTCATAAAACCCTAAAACGGTTATAACGTATTTAGTAGTTTCTTAAAATAAAATTAGTAATACAAGAAATACGATAATAATGCTATATATATAATAAGGCGAAAATACGATGACATAGATTATACGGAAAACTATGATTATTATTAATCGCAAAACGACTCTAGCACTTAATTATTTTCAACTTTATTACCAAATTTCCACTATTAAAATACCTAGTTACGAGCATATATTACGCCAATATCTTTTTAATTATGACCCGATTTGGCAAAGTTTCCTGTTTGTTATTATATAACGAAGATATGGATCTAAAATAAATGGCCTATATCTTTTTAAAATATATCTTAGAAATATACGGACTATTAACGCAAATTATTTTAAATAAAGGAACAATATTTATGTTAAAATTCTAACAAGGACTTATGGTATAATTAGGCCTAAATCATGAATTATCTAATGCATTTAGACCTTAAACACACGGATAAATAAAAAAAACCAACTAGATATTAAAAGTTTATCTACGATACTATATTAATTACGAACAAAATAATTAGGTTTAAATGTTATTTAGCGCTTAATAAACTTATAATATTAGCTATTACGAAAGCATTAAAATAATTTTAATAAACGTTACTTTTAGTTTTATACTAAAAGTTTACAAACCTATACGTAAAGGACCTATTAACGTTAAAGCAATCCTCATATCAAAACAACTTGAGTAATTATACGCAAAAATAAAAACAGACCTCGAATTCGTACGTAACTAAATAAAGAAGTATTATAACTAAAAAAGGTTAAAGGGATCAACCTTGTAAAAAGGAAAAATAGTTTCCCTAACTACCAAAAACATTTAAACCAAGCGACTAAAAGATTTAACTTTAAATATATCGGCCCATATAAAATCGCTAAGAAAATTTGAGAAAATAATTCCTAATTAAAACTACCACCTAAAGTTAAACTTTATCCAGTTTTTTATATTTCCTTACTCGAGTTAATAACAAATATTATTAAGGTTAATACGGGATTCGGAAAAAGGGCGGAAAAAGATATATTAGCATATAAAGTAGAAAAGAATTTAAATATATATAAAAAAATGAACTTAGTTAATACCTGGTTAAATAAAAGAATTACCTAGATTCCGAAAATACCTGAGAACAAGTTAAAAACCTTTCGAACGCTTAACGCTTATTAAGGAGTTTTCACTAATAATACCGGCAACGTTCAAAATAATTCCACAGTCCGGATCGGCCGGAAAAAAACCAATTAATGGCCCTTAATCCAGACCAGTTAACCACCCCCGCGGCCTAAGCGACCCGCGCGGCAACCTCCACTTCGGCCCTTTCCTGCCGTTCTAACTTATCTAGATCCTTAACCCCCCGACGAACCATTTCGGCAACCTTTTTTCGTGGAAGTTTTTTTTTGCTTACGAGGACGCTATAAGCGAATTAACGCTTGAAGAAATAAGGCTTTAGCTTCTTTCTTTTTACGCTTAATACGGTCCTTGTTACGAATAAAAAGAAGTATTAATTACGAATTCACCTTATTAAAGTTTTAATAGGCGTATTTTTTGTTAATATAAAAATTATAATAAACCTTTCCTTTTGCGATAATATAATGAGGACGATTAATACGAAAACAAGCCGAATACTAATATATGTTTACGCTATACTTATTAATAAAACGAAATTAATCTTTATAACGATCCGGATCAACGTCGGACCTTTTTTTATTTTTTAAAACGCAACTAAATGCGGATATGATAATTAAAATAAAATTAAAAGGGAAAAAGAAAAAAGAAAAGAATTACTTGCTAACTAAAAGTGATAAATAATCTTTAAGGGTAAAAGTCCTAGAAGAAAGAAATCGTGTTACGAATTAATAACTTACCAACTTAGGCATACGGTCGGCACAGAATCCAGAACAAGTACCGATTAAGGTTACGTAATTAAAAGGTAATCGAACGTAATCGGTTCAACCATATGCAATTAATGGTTAAATGTAATTAATTCAATTATATTCGATTAAGAATCGAACGGAATTGGTTCGATTATATTCGATTATGTAAAATAAAATAAAATATATACGTTTATTATTTTTCGTATTTTAAATAAATTATTAACTTATAATATAATTTAACTTTTACGATATTATTATTAATATAAACCGTACGATTAGGTTTAATAATTAGTTAAACCCTTTAACTGTTACACTTTAATATTATATCTTCTAATAATTAGCCGGCTTTCAAGATAACCTTTGAGCTTTTAAAGAAATAATATCATAAATTTCGATAAAAAGATTACTTTAATCTTTTACGGAAAAAAGTCTGCCGACGATTAAATTAGTTAATTAACGCAATTACCTAACTTTATAATAATAAAGTAGTACTTATTAATATACTTAAGAAAATCCGAAACTAATTAAAGTTCTAAAATGTCGAATTAGCCAGATAAGCAAGCAAAAATCAGCTCGTACAATTATCGCAGCAAGCTGAGCCAGCTTAGTAAATTGGGACGCGGTGATTTGGTCCTGATCAGTGCATAATTGAAGAGAGTGTCACGATTAAGCCCGCGGTTCAAGAGATAATAAAGGCAACGCAAACTGTATTGTGTGGTGTTAAATCTATGTATGAAACGATGATTAATGTTTGGTCTTTCTGGGGTTGCGCCCAGCGAAAAATAAACTTCTAAAAATATATGACTGGTAATAACTAATTAATCGGCAAAGTTATGTACCCGGCTTTATACCTTATACCATTTTAACCCTTCTTTTTTAAAATAAAATGGTTTTCGATTTATCTTAAAAAATAAATGCCAACGTAATTAACTCTTAACGCCGGAAGTAAAGTAACATACATAAAATACATTAATTAATTTAGTTAACGCTTACGCGGCTTATCCTTTATCTTCCTTAATTTAAAACTTCGTTTTCGACGTTTTGCCAGCTTATTTCGTTATTTAGCCCTTTTTTTATCCTTTTAAACTTTGTCCTGTTTTCCCTTTTTGGTAATCGAATCCTTATACTTAAGCCAACCAAGCCAGTTTTGCGGAAAATATAATTTAGGTTACTTTCCCATAATTTAATATATATTTCCTAATTATTTATACGGTATATTATACTAACCCTTTATTATTACTCGAACTTTGTAATTATTAAAAGGCGGTGGTAGTCTATATTTCGGCTTAAATAATAACTTTTTAAAAATCAAACGGGATTAAGTAATTTACGGAATAAAAAAAAGAGGTATAAATGCTTTAAAAGCTTATCGTAACTGATTAATAGGTATATAAGGTTGGAAAGTAAAAAAACTCGATGGTTAATATCTTAATTAACGGGTTATTTGTTTTTTTAATTGGTTGCTTTATTGGTCGTAATCGTTTACCTTTTATAAGACGAAGTAACTAATTTAATTCCGGATTATCGGCCTCCTTTAGATCGTCGACTTCCTTTTCTGATAGTAAAAATAAGGATATTTTAAGTTATAATTCTATAAATCTTTTAATATTATTATTATCTGGTTTTAAACCTAAGTACTTTTTAATTATATTAATTATTTTAAATTTAATAATAATTTCGCCTTATTTAATCGGTTCGTTTAGGTTATTATTTCGATACTTTAAAAGATTACGCCTAATAATATAAAATATATAAACTATTTACAAACCGCTAATATAATATTTAACCTAAGTAAATATCCTTACGATTATTATACGGGTAAAGGAATTATTAACCTTCGACTCTATCTAGGCCTTTCGATATAATTGTAGTAATAATTAAATAGGGTTAATCGTAAAGTAAGTATTAAATATTAATATTTAACGTTTTAATTAAATATATAATATATTAACTTAATAATCTTGAAGTTGTTTATTAGTTTAGAATTTAATATAAGTAATAAACTAAATATATTTTAAGTTCTTAATTTTAATTAATTCCGTAACTTCGTTAAAGATATATCGGGTTTAGCCGTTGAAAGTTATTTTACCGGCTTTAATAATAATAACCAAAGTGCTTTAGGGTATATTTAAGGCGATTAATTATATAAGGATAATAATATGTTAAAAACGTAAGTAGGTATTATTTATTAAGATTATAAGTATTTGCCATAAAAAAGCTATTACGGAATTATGTTATTCTTTATTAGTTTAATAAGGAGGTAAGTTAATATCTTTTTATAAACGTTTACCGTTTTAATTAAACAGATAAATAAGGATAATTCGATTAAAACGGACTTTCGGGATAACTTATTAAATAAGATAAAAAATAGAACTATTATTATATATCCTGCGAAATAATTATATTATGTTATCTTTTTCCCATACTGGTATATTAACGATCTGGGCGGGTTCTCCGGAATCCGACGTATTTAGCTTTGTAAAATTATTATCCTTATTTTATTTAGTACGTTTTTAAAATAATAACACGGTAACTATGGATAAATTAATCAAGGTATTAAGGTATAATAATAATAATAATTTATAACTTAAGAATTTAAACGATAATTAAAAGTTTTACGTAATATGTAAATACGTAAATATTAAAATATTAATGGTTAAAGTTATATAAATATAAGAAATCGTTAGGAATTAATGATAATTTATATGTAAAACTGATTAAGTACGATAAGGTTAATGTATTAATTTTCTGATTAAAAAGAGTATGCGCCGAGGAAGTGCCAAAGAATTCCGTTTAATGTTATATGAGAAAATGTCGTTACCGTTACGTACTTTAATTAATTATTTACATCCATACTTCTTTTTTTTCCTATTATCATATTAACTTTTTCTTTCCGATTATATCTTCCGAATAATATAAAATCTTGATATATATTTATCCATTCCTAAAGTACTTAATTAATATCATTATTATAAGTTCCCGTTAATCGTTAAATCCTTATAATACCTTAAATTCTTATAAAAATACTAATTTTGGCGAATTAATAAATCCAATAAAAGAATTGTCCATTAAAAAGTTATCCGGTTTAGGCAACAGGTAATCTGGTAATGCTTAACTTATTCCTTTCCGTATTAATCGGAACTTCCGTAATTCCGATAAGATCTCCGTTATTCGTCGTACAAATTTAATAATTTCGAATTCGTTATTATTTTCCAAACTTTTAATTAAACGTATCGATAAGGCTTTAATTATTAATTAGGTTATTAAGCCTTTATATAACCCTATTAATATTTACAAACATTAAAATGCTATATACCGTTAAACGCCTATTTATAACTTGGTTTTTGCCTTTTAATATAAGTACCATAATACTATAATTTCTTAACATTATTTACCTTTTAAAACTTTTATTATAGATAATCCATTATTAAAAATACCGTAGTTATTACTATCGAATATTATACTATTAATCGAATTATTAACTCCGGGGCCGGATCTATTTATGGGTATTATTAATTAACGATTAATTAATCGCAAGTTAATATCCTTAATTCCTTATATACCTGTTAATTCTTAACCTTATACCATAATCTTATCCTTAACTTTATTAGTTCCAGCAGAACTTCGGATTATTAATTAATTACTCGGCCCATTTTCTAATTTAAGTTTATCCCAACTTCTTAAAATCGCACTTAATAATAAGGACGTAATAACTAAATTTTGGAATAATTATAACCGTATCGAGCGTATAATAATAAAATACCTTAAGGTACGTATTATCATTATTTAGTACTTATGCTAGGAAAATGGTATTAATTAAATATAAATGTTCGGAACCATATTAATTAGCATTATTAATAACCCTGCCAAAAGTCGGTACCATAAATGGCGAATTATCGGGAAAGGCTTTTGGGCTACAACAGGTACTTAATTTAATATTACCATTATGCTAACTAATTAGCGAAAAAAAAATTCCATTATATTTTATATACGTTGAAATCATTCGGGATAAATTTATGGGTTCGTTTATAAACTTATTATCCAAGGATCCTTAATATATTACTAATTTATTTATTTAAATATTTTAAATATTTAACATAATTTAATATAAATTATATGAACGATAATATAAAGATTTTAAGTAACTTAATTAATATGGTATATTCTTATTCTTTAAGTACTGGTTAATCCCCAAATTTTATAAAGGGTTTTGCGGTAATTATGTCGGGTTTATTAAGGGTTATAAGTATACATTCCGGGATAATCGGTTCGATTATTTAAAGGCCAAATATTTGCGTTTCTTTAAGTTAAAAAAGATATCCGTTTAAAAATGTATTAAATTATTAAAGCATTTAATAAGGGCCGCCTTCGTTTAATAATTAAACGATATATTTTTAATTTTCGGTACTTGATGAAAATCCGGATTTTTAAGTTTAAAGGTATTAATTAATTATAAAAAAGTATAGGCGTTATATAAGATAATCGTAAAAAAAATAGTAAAAAACCGAAAGAAAACCTTTTATTTTTAATTTCCTTTAATTAATCGCGTTAATCTTTTCCGTTCGTTTAATCGATTTACTTCGAATATTCTACTATCGTTTATTATTACGTAACCTTTTAATCGACTATTAAGTATTTGGACCTTAATATTAATTTTTATAGGCTTTGAAATTCGGGGCTGCTAGTTTTTAAGTAACTCGATTTCCGCAATATTTAAAGTATCTAACATAATATTATGTGGTTGATTTAATAATAATTTCGTCCAGTTATTTTTATATAAGTCGATCGGGTTTTAATATCTTTTTTTATATTTCATAAATTACATTAATTTATTAATAGGGAACGTTTTTTATAACTTCGTTTTCTTAATTTCCTTTAAGTAATAAGTACCTTAATTATTAATTTTCTTAATTAGGTATAGTTTAATCCAGCGGTACTTTAATTTTATATCCCTGGATATATTAATATGTTTTAGTATGTCGTATGAAAGTACCAAGTTATTTACTTATAAAGATTTATCTTTTATTTTCTTTTATTTCTTTCGTTTATAAATTTAGCAACCTTATATTTTTGGTCGCTAATTACTTTGGTAACCTTAGTTATGTCCTCGGCTTTTTTTTTCTAATAATCGAAATTTTTATATAATTAAGTTTTTCCTGAGAATATTAAGATCCTAATTTATAATACGTTAAGTCGGTAGTATTGTTTCGATCGGTAAGATTGCCTTTTGACCGTATAATAATTCGTAAGGATTAAGACCATAGTTTCTGACGGTTGTGTTATCGGCGAAGATCATTTTCGGCAGGAGCTTAACCTATCTTTTATCAATGTTATTTGTCGTTTTTATTAAACCTTTAGCGATCGGGATATATCCTTTTTTAATTAAACCTTGTCGCTAAGTAACATATGTAGCTTTAACCTTTTTTTAAATTTTAAAAGTATTATAAACTTTAATAACTTCGCTTTTGTTTTTAGAATTTCCGTTTATCTTGATCTTAATCGAAATGCCATATCGATAAAAGATATGCTTATTTAAGAAGTTCTTAATTGCAGCCGATATAACTAAGCGCAAAACCTTAACTTCCAGGTAACCGGATAATTTGTATCTAGCTTCGACAATAACCTTATAACTATTATTATTAGGCATAAATTGCATATCGATTATCCAGATAATGGTTATGTTAATCGGCTAAAAAAAGCCGTAGTTTTTTTCGAAACGTTAATTAGCGGCTTTTTGGCATTTTGGATACGCAAATACCGCTTTTCGAATTTGTCCATATATTCCGCGTTAATAGTAGGAAGCTGCTATACGCCGATAGGTCGAAGTTTATCCTTTTTAGCCGCAATCTTTATAATATTACTTAATTACCGCGTATTACTTTTGCTAGTTGTTAACCACCTTATGGGTACCGTATTGCTTATTTGCCTTACGCTAAAAAATCCCGTCCTAAATAAAGTAATTTAAAGCCTTGACTTTAAGAACCGTTTTTCTTTTCTTTTCGGAACGTTTCGTAATCGATTAGGAAGATTTAATATCGTTAGGAATTTCGCGTATTTCTTTTAAAAATTAAATTAATTTTTAATAAAAAGTTCTTACTTTTAATCCGTCGTAATAAACATTCTAACTATATTAATCAAAATAAAATTAAGCCGAATAACGTTTAGCTAAATATTAATAAAATCATCGACTTTTCTCTCCTATTAATTGTTTAACGCGCTAAAGACTTTAAGTAACTTTTTTAATAATCCGTCGGCGGTTATGTTCTTTTTGTTAAAAATATGCTTAATTTCGAAATCGAATATCTTTATTTATATAACTTAACGAATAAAAAGCGTTTTAGGTAAGGAATTTATCGAATTATTAATTTAGAGAATTAACACCTTAACGTTTGTTTTTAACATAAATCGGACTTTATAAATATAATTTCGGAATCTTTTAAAGATTTTAAAAACAATTCGATATTTTAGTTTGTTAACGTCGTAATTTAATTCGGCGCCCTTTTAAATACCACTTTCGAAACGCGCGGAATACTCGATTTTATTAATTATTTATCCGAAAATATTTTCAAAACTTCCCTTATTCGCGTTTATCCTTATAATAATTTTACTTGCTATAAGGTTGTAATTTAAGGCAATTAAGGTCGGGGCTATCGTAATCGCTTTTTTAACGCTTTTTATAGCTTTATTTTAATTAGGACCCTAGACGAAAGGTTAATTCTTTCGGAACAGCTTTGTAAAAGGCTTGACTTTTATAGCAAAATACCTAACAAGAGTTGGATAATAAACTATAATATTTAAAAGGGTTTTAACCTCCGAAACGTTCTTATATAGCTAAATTTCTAGGATCTTTTTTATCTTGGTTATATCTAGGCGGCGACCATTTATTCTATAAAGAAATCGAATTATAATTATAGTTTCCTAATATTATTAAAACTTTTTTATATTAATTAAAAAACTCACAAGCTTATAATTAAGTAAGGTTTTATTAATATTAACGATATGCTTATAAACAAATTATCGAATTCCTGGAAAAACCTTTTCGTTATTATATCTTATTTTCGGGCCTTTAATTCCAACGTCGTCGACAAATAGGCAAACTATATTAAGCATTAAATCGTCCAAGATCCTTCCGACTATACGACAAAAGTAAACCATAAAGTTAGTAAATCCTATAAGCATATTAGTATATTTAAATAATCTTAAAGGTATTGCGAAAGTGGTTAAATCTTTGCTGGCCGGGATTAATATAACCTAATTATAACCTGAAAAATAATCCATTAAAATAATTAAAAAGCATATGGCAAAATCCGCGAAAAATTCGTCGCAGTTTTTTAGCATAAAGGCGTTTCGTAAGGTAATAACGTTTAGCTTTATCGCAGAATTAATTAATCGTAATTTACCAACCTTTTTTTGTATAAGGAATTAAGCGTTTTTATACGCGGTATAAAATTATTCGAATATTCCTTTTTGTATTCGTATTTATAATACTTCGATCAATTTCTTTTTAAGGTTAGCTAATATAGTTATGCCCTTAATTTATTACGCCTTATAAGGGATTATTCGGATCTTATAATTTAGTACGATACTGGATTTAATTTTGCCACATTCTTGTCAATCCTAGGCTAAAGCGGTATTTTTACGGAATAACATCTTTTTAAAAAAGGCTTTTTCCGTATGGGTAAACTAGTCGCTTAATTGATTAAAAATAACGTCGGCCCTTTTTTCTGTAAGTCGAGTCCTTCGCGGTATGGTAATAAATCTGGGAAATAAGGCAACTAACGGAGTACCAGGTTCGTCGGGTTTCTTTTCGCTTTAATTAATAATTCGCTAAACCTCCTTAAGCTTTTTAACTTTCCCATCTGGTTTTTAAAAAGAACTGATCTATCGGGTGGTATATTATTAACAGGAACTACCTTTTTTTATTTCGGCTTATATATCGTATTAATCTGGATTATGCGGTTTTTATTAACTTTTTTTTCGCATCTTTTCCTATAAGATTCCGTACAAAACGTATGCAAGTTCTTTATCGCGAAACTGTTTTAACACCGTATCTCCAGGCTCCAGCTTATCTCCTATGGCTTTTTAAATGGTTATCGGATTCTGATTAGCATAAATATCATTAATCGAAAAGATATACGGGCCCGTAACGTATTTATTTATTTCTTCGCTTATAAACCTGCTTTCGCCAGTAAACCGGCCTACAGTTCTACCAGCTCCTTTTTTTCTGTCTCTTTTTCAGCATGGATGTTACGAGTAACTCTTCCAGCTGGAACTAACGGGATAATGATCTTTATCGGACCAAACTCCAGAGTTCCTTTTATTATTTCCGGGTCCATATTAAATGTTATTTTCGATTTGGCTATAAAATTAAATGCAAATATTAACGGTTACACAGCAAAATAATCGTTAACGACAAACATAAGAATGGTAATTAATCGGCCAGCTAACCAGATAGGGGCTTCGATAATACCTTCGAATAAAGTCCTTTTTTACAAATTAAAGCCCATAAATAATATTCGTATTTATCGTATTACTAATTTATATCGTTTAATATATAAGGCGACAATAACATTTAATTCGGCTCTTATATCGATAGCTTTACTAATCAGATTTTCGCCGCCTTTATGGCCTACCCTAACTACAAGTCTAAATAACGGGATAATATATTCAGCCGGGTTATAGTATTATACCGATAAAACTTTTACATTTTGTTAAGTTTTTGGCTTATACCCGATATTCATAGTTAAAATCCTAAAGGTTCCTTTCGCTTTTAGAAATTCGGATCCTTTTATTTTAACCTCGGTTATCTTAATCGTTTTTCTGCTTTTGCGATTAAGTACCTTTAAAGTTTTGGCAGTTATGAAATTCTTAAAAGCCTTACCGAAATCTAGACAAACCTTTATTAATTCCGATTAAATAATTTCGAACTTTTAAAGTTTTTACGGATTTTCTTTTCCCAAAACTTAACGACATATTTATCGATTAGGCTTTCATAATTAAGAGCGTTATCGGTTTGGACAATATTATTTACCTAAGTAATAATAGGCCTTTGGGTCGTATTATTCGTTTAAATAACGTTATTTACTTAAATAATTAGCTCGATATTATAAAATAAAAGTCCTTCGTATATCAGGTTATTATTGTTGGTTTTGTTTCTTTTCGTACCGTCATCAAACTCCTTTTCTACCTTCCTAACGCTTTTAGCTATCATAACGCTGGTAAGTACGACGGGCTGATCAAAGTCGTCGACCTCCAGAGCACGAATTTCCTCCAAATGTCGGGTACCTTTGCTTTCGACGGGGTTACTTTATAGCCAGTTACGTAAAGGTACCTTTTTATAAAACGGGTTTCCGTCCTTTCCGATAAAAAAAGTTATATCAATCTTAGTTATACGGTTTTAATTAATAGTAAAATCCTATCGGAACGACTTTAAAATCTATAGAAGCTTCGGAGGATTAATAGGAATAATCGGGGTATTATCCGAGTTCGTTTTAGGCGATTTCTTACTTCCATAAATATCGTTTCGCTAATTAAAGTATCGCATCTTTTCCTTAAAGCGATTAAAAAAGCCTGGTAAATTATGGATCCATTCTAAAATTTTCTTTTAAATCGTAATTTGCTAATCGATAACTTAGCTTTTAAGGACCTAGGGAAATTATATTATGCCTAACGTAACTCGATCGTTAAGTATTCTTAAATAAATCGTATTTCCGTTGTCGTTAAATAAAATTAATCTTATGTTTTTCATATTCCCAAACAAACGGCATTTATTTATGTTATATCCAGATTTTATACAAAATTAATAGGTATTATAATTAACGCCGTTATATCGTTCTTTTCGACCTGGATAACCGTTTCGATAACCTTTACGATTTCGGTAGCCATTTCGGCTACGGTAAAAGCTTAATCGATTAAAATTATCCGGCTGGAAATTTATTATATTAATCGAAAGGTTAGTACCGTAATTATAAACCTAAGGTTTCTTCTGCCTTAATAAAGCGTAATATTATAAATTCCAGGCAGCTTTTCGGTTACGTATTTCCTTTTTAAAAGCCTTTAAGTTTTCAATTTATTAAGCTTAAGTAACTTTTAAATTTTATAATACATTCGTAATTTCAGATACTTAATTAATTTTATTCGTTAGTATTTATTACGGTTAAAGGCTTTCTTATCGTTATTACTTACGTTATTAAGTTAAATAAAACCGGTCGTTATCCTTATAGTCGATATTAAAACGGACGTTTCCCTATTATCGGTTACGGCTTTTATATTTAAACAGTTTAGCTTTATTAAAATTTTAATATATAATTAATGTCGACGTATTATCGTAATTTATCGCATATAAATTTTCGAAATTTATAAAAAAAGTATTAAAAAGTTTTTCGAAATAACCGGTAAATAACCCTTTTAATAAGCTTTCCGTATATTCGTCCTTAATATTTATTTTCGCTTTTAAATTAAATTCTTTTAAAATATTTTTTACTTTAATAGCATACTTTAAATAATACTTATAAACTTAATTAGGTTTATTACGTTAAGCTTATTTCGTTAAAATCCTTAATCGGTTCTTAATAATCCGAATTTGCTTTAAGTCCTATAGCTTAAAGATTTTCAAAATAATTTTAATAACGTCGTCTTATTTAATAAATCCCTTAATAATAACCTTAACTCGGTCCTTTATAATAATGTTATCCGTTTATAAAAATAACTTAACGATTATCTTAAACTCCGTTAACTTATATTTCTTAAATAATCTATTAACCTTTTTAAGCTAATTAATAACTCCAATTCCAAAAAAGCGAAAATCCGGAAAGGCAGATAAGTCCGGGAAAATTATTAAAAACAAAAGCCGGTTTATAAAGTCCATTAAAAAGCCGTATCCTTATTAATCAGTTTATCCAAAAGGTATAACGTTTAATGTTAATACCGCAAGTCCTATAAATAATTTTAAAAATTTATAAAATTGTATAATTTTTCGTCTTTGCGGAATCTTAATCGAGATTTTAGGAATTATTTAAAAGTTCGAATCTTTTATAAATTCTGAAAATTTAATCGGATTACTTAAGGGCTCCTCCTTGTTAACTTTACTTTCGTAAGGGTTTTTTATCGATCGGTATTAAATAATAATATCTAAAGCAGGATTTTAATCTTTCTTTAAAATAAGGAATTTCGGTATAAGTAAAAGGTTTTATTATCGTTTAACTTAAGTAATAACCTTAAAAAGCGTTAACAGGGTTTTAGCAAATTTGTTAAAACTTATTTTAAATTAATCAAATTTATTAATCCTAAAATTATTCGGGTTTTAAAGCGCCGGATTAACAGAAATATATTTAAATATAAAGTAAATAACTATTTGTAATATTTATCTTGAATATACTTTCCCTTTCTTTTATAACAAAAAATAAGTAACCTTTTTCTTTTATTATTTATTTTAACGGTTTTATTTTAATTAACGTATCGTTTTTAACTTACATTAAATTAGGCCTTTTCCAGCTTACTTATTAATATCTTTATTACTAACCTAAATACTTTAATATTAAAACTAATTAAAAGCAATAGGTCCTAAATAATACCTTTTAACAATAACCAAATAGGATATTATCCGATTAACGCTAACAAGATTTAAAATATGTTATTTATTACCTTTTTTCTAACTTTCGTATTATATTAAGGAATATTAATCTTTTTTCGTCCCTTTACGTTTATCCGTAATATTAGTAATCCCATAATTTTAATCCTTTTTTTACCTAAATTCGTAACTTATTTCATATCGTCAATCTTATCGCCGGTTCCATTATTTAATTAATCAAATTCGGAATAATTACGTTACCAATAACGTAATTATAGCTTTAATAGCCCTAATCCAAAATATTTCGTAATTTTAATCTTACTACGTTAATACTTATATAACATAATTTATTTTCTAAATTCCGCAATCGGTTTAAAACTTAAATAATTAATCTATATTCCGAAACCGGTTACTTTCCGCGTTTATACTCCTTTATTATTTTCCAAATAAAGTTATATCTTAAAATAAAGCATCGTAATTTTAACTTAACAGCTTTTTTATTAATCGTAAAGAAAATCGTACCGTTATCGTAGAACCTTATTTTCTTCTTAATTGTCGAATTCGCGCATCGTTATTAAATCGTTATGTTCGTAATCGTAACCGTAATCATAATCGAGGTTACGTTTTAATTAAAACCTTATCTTTTCCATTCAATAATCGGAAATCGCCAGTTACCTCGGCAGCTAATTAAAGCTAATCTCCTTATATTAGCAGCCAAATAAATTAAGACGGGGTAATTTAATTCTAATTAATACATAATTAAAGAAAATGTTACAATTAAGCCCGCGGTTTAAGAGATAATAAAAGCAACGCAAACTGTATTATATGGTATTAAATTTATATATGAAGCGATAATTAATGTCTAATCTTTTTCGGGTTACGCCCAGCGAAAAATGAACTCCTAGAAATACATGACTGGTGATGACTAATTAATCGGCAAAGCCATGTACCCGGCTCTGCACCCTGCACCATTTCATTAGCCAGATCTGTCAGATAAGTAGCGTAATAAGTGCACACTTATTAATACAGTCTTTTGGTGTAGTGGCTACGCAACAATTAAGAGTCTTAGACACACTCCACTAAGTAGAGTTCTACCGTCGCAGCTAATTAGCGCGCATGCAAATGCGGCCCTGCACCTGACCACTTACCCAAAAGCTTCAAGTTCGATCCTAACAAAGGAGAATTAGCCGTGGATAATGCGCTAAATGCAGCCATACATGGTAAAACCCCTACAAGTATCCGGAAAGTAATAAAGTAAGGACATTACTTATAAAAAAGGATTAAAAAGTATTAGGGTAGCTCGCTAACAAGAATCGTTAAATGGGTTAATCTGTTAATTAAAAGTTATCTAATACTATGGCATAAAGTTACTCTTTTAAAATAAAAGGTTACTTAATTACGCGAAACCAACCACGTCCTAAGTAAACGTCGTAAAATTAAAAACAAACGTCTTTAAAAAGAAGGAACACTTAATATATAAAAAGAATAAGCTTTTTTAGCTAAAAAGGAAGGGGGTAATAAAAAAGCGCAGTTAACAACGACTAAAAGTGGTCGTTATAAAAGGGTTAAAACGAAAAAAAGAAAATATGAGGTTTGAGGCAAGCCCGGACATAATACGCGCACTTATAAAGAAGCTGTAAATACGTCTAGCAAAGAAGAATCTGATTAATTTAAATTAATTTAATGCGTTATGGCTACTTAATTTGAATTTGTTGTCGCGGAATGCTAAAAAAACCGAGCGACTCGCTTATGTAGTACGTTACGTTATTAATAATAATTAAGCCATATCGTCGTTCGAAAATAGGATTTAATATGGTAATTTAAAATTAATCGGTCGATAATTATTTAAAACTAAGAATAATATAAGTATAATATCCGGTAGTTATACGTTCTAATATTTTTAAATCGAACTTTTTCGTTTCCGTAGATATTACCATAAAAATAGAATATAATACTGTTAATATAAAGATTCATTATTTTTCGGCTAATTTAATTAAAAGTACGACTTGGATAATAATTGAATTTGTTAGTAAAAAAGGGTTTAAATAAGTAAGAATTTTCCAAGGCTTATTTTAATAACAAAAAAGACGTCAAATTTTTTAAATACCAGATTATGTACCGTAATTACTTATTCTTTTTATGGAATACAGTCTTATCCGTTAAATATAATATTTAATATAAAACGAATAAACCAACGGCCTAAAATCTTTATATAGTTATCGGCTACATATATAACGTTAGCGTATAGATTAATTACGTTTGTATCGGTAAAAAACCGGTAAAGCTATCGGATAAAAATAAACGCATTATTTTAAAATATTAAGTTCTTAAAAATCTGGGGTATATACCGTAAACCCTTTCATATATTACCTAAATTTGGCTAATTAGGACAAAAATATGTTTCGGACCTTATTATAAGCGACTTTAAGCTTTATACATTATTATTTTAATTTATAAGATTATGTAATTATAGTATTAACGAAAAAAGATAAAAGGTTAAAACATACCTAAAACGCAATTTTTAATTATTTTTTCGAACGCGTTTTACTAATCGCGTCCTAATTAGGACTAAATATATAACGTGCCACACCCATGAGCGCCACACACCTATGAGCGTAACACTTTTTTGACATATCTCAACTACCTATCTTCAATTATCCATTTCTTAATACCAACATTATGGAACGCCTTACAAAAGAAGCAAGAATAAACCTAGCTATTCAGGCTAAAAAATGAGACCCGAAACTTAGTTACAGAAAGCTTAGTTCTATTTATGAAGTTTTATTCTTTACCTTAACATACCGTTCTAAAGGTAAACGCGCCCGAACCGATATTATTCTTTCCTTGTAGAAATTAACGGCGACCGAAGAAAAATCGATTATCGACCGAATTTTCGACCTAAATACGTAAGCGTTTCCTATCCGGCTTTAATACGTTAAAGATATAACGAATTTGTTACTTACTTAATGCGTCGTAATACGCGTTAAAATTAACTGGGCGTCGAAATTTGTTAAACGGCAAAAAAAAATTTAAACGTATTTAAATCGGAAAATCGATTATTAACGGGTTTTATGCGAAAATCCAAAAACGTTTCGTAAATAATTCGAGCTTATTAGGGTTATTATCGCAAAATACGGTATCGCAAAAAAAAAATATTTATAACTTCGACGAGACTAAATTCTTAATAACGCTTTTTATAATAACGGGCATAGTAATTACCAATACCAAAAAACATAAAAAACATAAATAAATATAATAAAAAAAAATAGGTTATAGTTATTTAAGTTATTAATTTCCAAAGTTAGGTTATTCCGTTATTTATTATTATAGCAGGGAAAAATTACCTTAAGTTTTAATACCGCGATAACTTATTATTAATAACCGATTAAAAAATTGTATTAAGTAATAATAACTAAATAATTAATAAATTAGATTTAAAATAGATTTAGCATTTTGATAAACATATTCGGACGCGTACGATCGGTTCGAAACGTTTTTTTATCCTTAACGGCCACGAAAGCCATTATTTAATGGAATTCGAAAAATACTGCGCTAACTACGATATTATTACGCTTTATATGCCCACGCATTTTTCGTATCGACTTTAACCTTTTAACGTATTTTACTTTTTTTTATTTTGAAACGCGTTTATTCGCGATATATCGAAAATTTAATACGACGTTATCATACCTATATTACCAAAGAAGATTTTCTCGTCGGCTTTTATAACGCGTTTTAAACTACCATAACGTCCGATAACATCAAATCTGAATTCGTAAAAGTTAGTTTTATTCCATTCGATCTTAATAACGTTCTTTCCGAATTAGATATTCCTCCAATTATCCTCACGCTAACTATCTCCTCGCTTACCTCTGCCGGTTCCATTTCCCCCCCAACGAAAATCCTTAAAACTATCCGCGAAATAACAAAACAAAAACGTTATTTGGAAAAAAAGATTAAAAATCGTCAAAAAAGTTCGCCTACAAAAATAATTAAATCGGTTAATCTTTTAACTAAAAGTAACTTATTACTTTTACACGAAAATACTTTTTTTCGGGAAAAAGCTACCTAATTACGCAAAACGAATCACATTTTAAGCAAACGTCGGAAAACCAAAAACAAACGTTTTTAAGAAAAAAGAACACTTACTATACAAAAGGGACAAGTTCTTCTGGCCCAAAAAGAAGGGGATAATAAAAAAATACAACTAATAATAATTAAAGGGGGTCGTCGTAAAAGGGTTAAAACCAAGGAACGGAAATGTAACATTTGCGGCAAGCCTGGATATAATGCGCGTACTTATAAAGAAGCTATAAATACGTCTAGCGAAAAAGAATCCGATTAGTTTAAATTAATTTGATATATTGTTATTAAGTTATTTAGATTAATTGTTGCGAGGTGCTAAAAAGTGTTGCGCTTATAAGTGTGTGGCGCTTATGGGTGTGGGACGTTATAAGGAAATAAAATTTTTAATTTCGTATTAATTTTTCGTAATTATAAAATAGGTGGCATTAAATTAAAGTTATCTTTAAAAAGTTCGAATTAAAATTTTTTAAAAATTTGTATGGGACTACCCTAAACGGAGGGAAAAAATCACAACTAGCTATTAGCCCTTATTTTTAAGGTTTTAGAGATTTTGTAAAAAGTTTTCTTAAAAGGGTTTAGTTAATATATTGGACCCCTGCAGTTACTTCTTGACAGAAAAACTCTAGCCACGGCTGCGCCGCAGGCGCAGCTACAACCTCAAAAATAGGGCCTGATCTCGATGAGGTAACAATTTGCGTGGTCTCAGGCTGTTTGACACAAGTTACCTTCGGTGGCAGGCTGAAATGGTGGGGCTATGCAGGCCCACCCGTCATACTCACCTTTCGTCGGTTCGGCTGACTACTGAAGCAAAGCGGATTACCTCCAGCTAGCCTAAGCCTCCCCGGCTCGGTATTCACATGTACTCCTGTATCACGCTAAATTAACCAATCAAATGGCGTCTGCCCGTAACGAGCTAGCGAGGCCTCAGTTGTAGTTGTTCGAACATGGGTCTTGATCTGTGCGTTGCCACCAAAACCGTCGAATTTCCTCCCAATTCCTCCCGTTTATTCGAATAGTAGTAATCTTTCAAATATAAAAACTCCTTCATAACCTATGTACTTCCGATAAATATGATGTTTTCTAAGGTATTAAAATATAAGCTAATATGCATATAAGAACTTTTTCAATTTCTTTGGATAGCAATTGCAGCGAATATGCCTAGGTTTATGTTAGATACAGGGTACACTAATTGTTATGTGTCAGATATAGGGGACATCAGTTTTGTTCTTGTATTCGGCTAGTTGCAGGTGCTGTTGCACGGATACAACTTTAAGTAGCTTAATTACTGAACGTGTATGGGGCGATTACTAGGTGACCTTTCCGTATATGGGCTGCGCTAAGCACCCCCCAGCTAGCTGACACCAATGAATTCTCGGAGCTACCAACATCACACCCGTCTCGCTTTCAACTTTGTAGGAGCCTCCTTTTTCTATAAGAAGTATATCAAGCTATAATAATATAAGATGTCAACACATACTAGGAAGCAGCTGCACAGCTCTTAAGTGATATCTTGAACTGTCTGATGCTGTAAGACGCTAAGAGACGGTGATCCCACTACTCGTGCATGATCCGCTGATATATAGCTTCCGGAAAGGATCAACGCTTGTTCCGAATGGTGCCTGAAGCTTCAATGCTCCCTGTAGTGGGGCCCTTTTCTGTAGCAAAAGCTATATTCCGTCATTAAATCGCCGACTAAAGCAATCCGCAACTTCGTAGGAATGGGAAAATGGAAACAATTTGCATGGTAGCACTCCTAACCAGGGCACATGTTCCGGGATAGCAAGACAGCTGCGTCATTGACTTTTATTTATCGACTGTCAAGCTTCATGAGGACTTCCGAATCGTTGTCACAATATCGTAAGCACTCGCTAAGTGTAATTCCCGGGGGTAATCGGTTGCACAGAGGAATACGTGTTAACCCAGACGACTGCCGCTCTATAAGCTAGGCTTCTCAATGCGATTGCCTGACTCATCGAAGTATATCTTCTTTCCACTTATCAGAGCCTCCTGCAGGGCACTTCCTATCTCAACTGCGCGGAGAGCGCTGGTCATGGTGAATGGCAGCTTAGTGTTGTCAAGCACAGCAGCAATAAACTCGTTCGACTCCTGGTTTTGAACCAACTTGGTTAGTGTTATCGCTACAGGTAAGCATTGAATTGGACTTACTGTGACAAATGCATACTCAAACCGCCCGTAGTAATCAGACGGTACTTCGCGGGTGATCCCGCGATTTGTGTATGTGTTGACAAGGTTTGCCTGGGGGTTACCGTTGACAACAAGTTTACCCTCGGTACCAATGATCTCCGTGGTATCTTCTTGGCCGTGGGCCATCATGCGTGAACAGAAGTAATAGGCGATCTTCCCTCCCCAAAACTCAACAATGCCGACGGCATTATCACAGTCCCCGAATTTCTGCAACCCCGGATGAACAGCCCTGATCCCTGAAGCAGAAATTGATTTCACAGGTATGTTCTCACCAAAGAACCAAAGCGTGAGATCAATATCGTGGACTAACAGTGTGGTATCAGTAAGAATCAAGACACCAGGACAGATTTTTCAGGATTAAGGTACGAACCACTCATGTCAGCGAAGCAGCCGCCACTGTGTTCGGCATATTTGACGAAGAAGTCGCTAGGATTGTGCTTATCACACGTCTGTGACCGCACGAAAACAGGTTGACCGATCACACCCGCTCTTATCTTCTCGAAAGCATCTCTATAGGAAGCATCAAACCGCCGCGAGAACCCACACATCACTTTGAGGTGCGGTCTCGCCTCGGCTGCCTTGATGACTTTGTCACACTATGTGAGGTGAAACGTCAATACATCATTTGTCATGGTGAACACTGGAGCTGTAACAGAATCGAGTGTGGAAGGGCTTACGGTGCCAATGTCCAGGGAAATGGGCTTCTCGCATAGAACATGGAGATCCTTTTCCATGGCGGCCAACGCTTCTTCGGCATGCACACAGGTTGCCGTAGAGATGACCACAGCCTGCAACCCCTGGTGATTGAGCATCTGGTTATAATCAGAATAGATTCTGACGCCGTAAGGTTCAAGGTTCTCCTTGCCCCAGGCTTGCTCGTCCTCATCTGGTGTGAAGGCAGCAACAACCTCCGCACGAGGTGTGCGATGTAGGTAATTGACCGCATGCCGCTTCCCCATGCGGCCCAGCCCAGCAATACCGATTTTCAACCTTTGAACCGACATTTTTTCAACAGGTTTAAAGAACAGGGTTAGACACAATGGGTGATATACTCCGGGATGATGACGTGGTGTTGACTTTACCTAGTGGGCGCACGAGATAACTACACGATTATGTTTGCCTGACACCAGGTTGAGTATTATATATGTCCGAAACATAGGTCCCCGCAAGCTCTTCATAAGAGCTGTCCACAACAACACCGAAACCGGAATCCAGCATTGAGCCAGCTTTGAAGCTCGTGAGTGGAGAACGCTAGCTACCCGCGTCCGTCACTGGCGAGACAGCAGAGGCGGTCGTCGTAAATCATCTTGCAATAGCGCAAGGAGATGTGTTGATGATGCGTTGTGATACATGGAAATGTATCCGTGCGGAGTTCTCTTCTTGGTTCACTTTGATATTGGAGGCGATTCACTGGAGCATCCCCTGACATCTGGCTGCTGTGGAGGACGTGGATCTGTTCGGAAACCTTTACCATTCTGGCCAGCATGGATGCATTTTCGCCTGACTTGCTCGTTGGCCCCTTTTGTACCCACTACGCATAGATCCATCGGATTCTCCACTAAGGTTGGGGTTCTCCACATGCAATGACAGGAACTTCTTCGAACAACATGGTGGCGAAATGCCTCGTTGGTCACCTTACATCATATCTAGCTGGATGAAAATAGGAACGGTCATAGTACAGTAGGACCGACTGATTGGAGAGACTATTAACGCCGAGATAGCCTGAAAATTCCGTGGGTGTCCGCACGGGCACATAGGGACGTACGGAGTCAAACACCAGGTGACGATCCGAGTGACGATTCAAATGACTACCTATCCCATACTGATTGTTCGTCCAATCACTGTGTCGCGGAATAAGCTCCAACTTGAGCGGGGGGTCTCAGGAATCGAGGGAACGGGTTAAAATATGAGTAACTGCACGCCGTAGCGTGGCATCCGAGACTGGCCTTGCATACTCGGGATAGGGACAAGGTTGGCACTGAGTATGCTGCGGAGACCATACTATCGAACTTTGATGGAGTCGAAATATATTTGTTCACAGTTGCTGGTTCGCAACATGGGGCGTGTATATGGAGAGTAATCAACTTCATATCGGACGTCATACGTTGGAAACGAAAATGTCCTATCTATTAACTACATATACTAAACAAACTTCTGACTATTGCTTATACCTCGCGAACTTGTAAGCTTTCCGGTGAGCGTTAAGGCACCCCTCACCGTTAAGCTTTCGTCTCGATTTGTAAGCCTGCCTTGCTCAATTCAGTCTGTCACATACAAGGACCTTCTCCAAACCTTTACCGGCATCTCTCCAAGGATATGATTCATTGTTTCTAGTCTCTGTAACTCAAACCCCCGCGGTAGGACAAAGTCATACCGGTGCACAAGTGAGGCAATGAGCACCGTCTGTTCCAAATAGGAAATGTTACGTCCAATGCAGCCCCTGGAACCAGCCGAGAAAGTAATGAAATGACTTTGGAGTTGTTTGCCTTTCTCGTCAAGCCAACGCTCAGGGATAAAAGAGTCCGCATCTGGGAAGACTGACTCGTCGCGATGCGCTACAAGCGCAGAGATGCTGACGGTCGTATTTCCGGGGACATACTGGTCCATAATCCAGAGTCCCTCAGGGGGTGTCTTCCGTGGGAGGCCATGTGGCGTCGGTGGCTGTAGGCGCAGTGACTCGTCCAAGCAAGCACGAAGGTAGGGTAGATGCTTCACCTTATCGTAGGGAGCGACGATTTCGTCCGACTCGAGGACGCTATCGACCTCTTCACGAAGGCGTTCCATTACGCGTGGGTGCCTGAGAAGCTCGTAAAGGACGTTGGTGACAGCAATAGCGGTAGTCACACTACCAGCGTTCATCATGATGTTGATTTCGGCAATGATCTCTCCCCACTCTAAGTTATTAGGAGTGCCGTTCTTATCCTCCATCAAGGCTTGGAAAAAGTCATCTAGCTTCTCTCCAGCCCTGTAACGCTCGAGTCGTCTAGCCGCTCGGTGGAGAACAATACCTTCCCAGCCCTTTCCTGCCTCGGACATGCGCCTGTAGAATGGTATGAGGTTGGAGATCTTATCCAATAGCTTGTAGTGCTCGTAACTCCATAAGAGAAGCGACTGCTTCCTAGCATTGGGATACAAGCACTCCCGGAGGTTGGCCTCGAATGTGGTTCCATCTAGCCGTTGGCCTATTACGCGGTCATGCCCCCTTTCAAGCAAGCCAAGGCTCTCCGACAAACCAATGTCTGTTATAGCATCGAGAGTAAAGAAGTTTGCCCACGCACGATAATCGATCGTCACGTCTTTGGGATCGGGGTGTATTTGGTCTGGAGGAAGAGGGCTGGTGCAACACTTATCAAGCTGAGCAAATAGCTTGGTTACCTTGTCGGCAACTTTGTGTTCCCAGCCCTCGAGGTTCTTCAACGCATATGCTGAGGACAACACTTTTCTCTTCCTTGCATGCTCTTGCTTGTCTACCACGTCGGCGAGGTGGGAATGTGACGAGGTAGTCAAAGAGTAGGATTCATCCTTGAGGCATGGAGTCCCGTGGCCGTATATATCCTTGATGGCGCGGACGCTACCATAGGACAGCGTGTTAGGACCGGTCCGCAAAACAGGTTCCTTCTTATGAAGTTTCGCAAGATAAGCCGATCGAGCCCCGCCGTGTGCCAATATCATGAACGGTAGGTTCGAAATTCCGGAGAACAGGCTCATGTTAGGGAATTTTCGCAGTCCTGGTGATCTGTTTCAGTTTCCATTCATGGCAGGCAGAAAGACGACATGATCTCGTTTACCTTTCGGATCTTTGAAATAAACCACAACTGGATACACAAGGTAATACACCACAACGAAGAATAACAAGATCGCCGCGTATGGCGCTGTTGACAAGGCCATTATCTCCGCCATTTTTGTTTGCCTGCGGTGGCCTGGTCGTATCTTGATTGCCGCTTTATGTTGCAAGAATGATTACAACTATCACGATTGATACAAGTTGATAAAAAGGAAGTCGTTCCTGATATAAAGGTTGAGCTCGCTATTAGAAGGAAGAATATCACTTCATCATACCAACCAGCTGCCTAGTCAGGTGGTGATCAAAGAATTGACACACTTTTGGTGAGTGGGTCCTCAGGAAGTATGCCCAAGGTTTTCATCACGGCCTGCTAGTCACCTAGACTTCGTCGTCACAACTCCCCTACGCCGTGTAGCATAGCCCACAATAATGTATCATATACCTCATTTGGCTTCTGAGTGGTCATGCACGAATACCCCTTTCAAACTATGCCGTCCCCAGAGAGAGAACTGTTCTAGAGTATCAGCGAACCTCATGCAACATAGGTACCCACCCCACTGACGATGCTATGTGGTCCTTCTCGCTCGGGATATCTGGGGTATTCACGATACCCGTAGCTCAAGCGGGGAATGCGGGGAAGCTGGGCTGTGCTTGAAGCCTTTCTCGAAATGGAAATTCTCTCCGCAAGACCGTTTTCCCCACAAGTATCCACAACGTTCGGAAAACTTCTTCACAGACAATAAGGGATAAAATTCTCCGCCATGAACAAAAGTGTATTGACGCTACCGCGCCGACTTCTCCTGCGTCATCTTACGATTGCAACGACTTCCTTGCTCACCTATGTCCACAAGCGGGTCGAAGAGAATTCGCGGATGCGAGGTGCGTCAGTCTCAACTTTAGGTCTCCATATCCTCGCGGTGCGTTCGGCGCCGTAAGCAGATCTTGATTCTAACGCGGTATGTTGTCTTCGCAGTCCTGTCGAACAAGGCAAGTAGGGTCCCTACGGTGGCATGCTGGATGATTTGCTGTTGGTGGCTCGCGGCGCTGATATAGTCGCTTTGCTGACCTGGCGTACTTGCTCAGACATAGTAGATGTAGGTTACTAAGCGGTCGGATTAGGGGGCCCTGACTAATCGCGGCTACATGTAAACAGGTGACGGAGGTGAGCCCTGCACCCAATGTGCGAAGAAAGGGATAGACTGTGTTAGAGCTGTAAAGTTTCGTTTTCGTCACAGTTTCAACCCGAGGTAAGTGGGCACTGCTACATTCGCGGCGTTCACGGTGCGTTCATCTGTTCATGGGACACTCATGCTGACCTTTTCATCTCAGTGTTGGCGATGGAAATTTTGAGTTTGCGCAACGCCAGCCCTGGTGCCGCGTAGCTGGCAAGAGACTAAAATTCATTGATGAAAATGTGGAACTTTCGACAAACTATGACGGGGGGCAGTCTGACTCCGATGATGAAGACCTACAAGGCCACAACGAGTCTGCCTCAAGACCCTCGCCACCTGACCCATTGGCATCGGCACTGCCTTCTCACAGCCAGCAGAGCGCTGCTGGTGCCAACCTGGTACCAATTCATGATGGCAGCCCGCCTCAGTTGCGTAGGAATAGGGAAGTACATCTAGCAAATACTGAGTTGCTGGACACCATACAGCACGGATCAACAGGAGATGATCAATTACCACCACCCCAACCTGAATTGGGAGTAGGTTCTTGGTCCTCTCAGGCCCCGAGTTTTCTTGTCGGGGACGCTTCTGCAGAGCACCACGATGCTTATGGCACACCCGGAGGCCACCGGGATGTGCCCACTCCTGAAAGATGCGTGTTGCCTTCTATTACATGCTTAGGTGTCTGCAAATCCTTCTTTTCACTGGACTGCAAGTTTCCGGTAAAGGAGCGTTCCGAGGCAGAGTTGATCCGCTACTATGTGGATAATCTTGCTCCAGCCTTTGATCTTTGCGATTCAGAGATAACCTTTGCGAGGACTTTGCTGGAGATGGCGAGATCCTCCTCCCCTCTACTCAGTGTTATCTTGGCAGTTTCAGCAAAGCATTTTACCAGTCTGCAAGACCGTGTGAATCTCCGGCGATCTTGTTCGCAATGCTTCCAGACAGTGTCAAACTCTTGCGGAGCGGAACTGGACGAGGCTTTGTTCGCGTCTGTCATCTTATTATACTTTTATGAGCGCATCGAAGGTAAGGGTTTGAAGGCAATTCACTCCCCTGTCCCCAACCAATACGAATTATTGGCAATATGAGTGATGCAACAACTTCGATTTGATTCAGTCACATTCTTGTTCAAACTCTCATGGCATTAGTCATTGGTTGTTCATGATCCGCCAGAAGGAAGCGTACTGATATCGAGACGACTCTAGTTCCTCTGGCCGGACCAGGAAGACAGCCTTCTTCGTTCGCCATGTGCCATCTGCTAGATATTCAAGGTAGGTATCTGCTTCCCAGTGGCCTGCACCAAGCAGCCTTCTGGGTCGGCCTGCGTCAGGAAATATATCTAGCCGTCATAAACGAGAGACCCACCGGTTTGCATCTTAGAGACTGCAGTGTCGACCGATCGATGGACTCTGCAGACGATGAGGTCTGGGCTAAAAGGATTTTACTGCATCTAGTTGACGTATTAGAGTACTGCTTCGGGCCTGACAGCAGTCATGATACATATGAAAGCTTGGTTGAGTACTCAGTGGCTTGGATTGCTTCGAAGCCCGACTCATTTTCCCCACTATATGTTCGACAGGCTCACGGCGGAGAGTCTTTCCCCCAGATCGTTCTTCTAAACGACACCATCATGGCGGCTTTGCAGTACTACCACTTAGTCCGGATGCTGCTAGCAGCACATAACCCTAAAATACCGCGATTGGGTATCGCACACAGGGCTGCTTCACGCTCAATCGATGTCAGTCTTTGCTTCGAGCTGTGCTTCCTTGGGGCATTGGAGATTGACTTTCTCCTAGGACGATATCAAGAGTGATGTCAAGGTTGTATGTGGAATAGCGAAGACGGTTAGCAACTGCCATCCCACGCATTCGTAAGTTTCGATGTCCAACTTGGAGTGCAGTGACGGTTGTCTTACCAACCACTCAGAGTCGCCGTCCTGGCGATAGCTCTAGCCGGAGACCGTTTCACCCATCGCCCAGAGCAAGAAGCACTCCTGGATATCCTAGTAAAGACAGAGAAGACATACGCCTGGTCTACGTGGCCAATGTAAGTAACTTGCTCTGAAACACTCCTATGGATATACAACAGAAAGGCGGTCGACAGCCTTGATGTACTGACTTGTCATTGTAGTCAACAGCACCTAAGAGAGATATGGGGCCCGTCATTTGATTAACAATGCTAGTATAACACATATGCGTACCGGTAGCAGGATATTACAATGAGTGCATGGTATATCGCTTGCTACCAGTCTGTTCCCTCTGGTGGAAAACATCTTGGTTTATGCATCCAGGTGTCATGTAGTCTGCCCACTCAACAGGCCACTTGTATTAACCCCATACATCTTCCTGCCACTTCCTTGCCCGCTTCATCCGTCCACTCCACTCTAGTGCCTCTTCGTTTCTCCATCCTTTCTGGGAGCTGATGATCTCACATATAGCCTTTCCGACTTCCCTTGCCATACCTGCTCTTCCACAAACGTATACACTTGCATCATCGCTGAGCAACTCCGATACTTCAGCTCCTAGCTCACGCACCCTGTTTTGGACATAGACTTTGGGTGTCCCGTCCATGCGCGAGAATGCGGAGACAATGCGCAAACGACCCTCCAGCCTCTGTGCCGCCTGCTCTAGTTCTTCGCGGTATATATAGTCCTCATCCGGCCGCCGGCAACCAAAAATGAGGAGCATCTTACCTACTGGCTTGCCAATCGATTGAAGGCGAGCACGCTCAATGATGAATGCCCGGAAAGGTGCTAGTCCCGTTCCTGCTGCGACCATGATAAGCGGGCATGAAGACAAAGCAGGAAGCTTGAACTTTGACCGCCGTACGTGCGCTTGGACTAAGCCGCCCACCAACGTTTCAGACGGACCGGATAGAGCATATGTGAGCTTTCCCTGGTTCTGTGCCATCCCAGTATTGCAAAGCGAGTTAGAAAGCGATAGTAAATAGTTGGTTGCGAGACCTGGAATTGATACTGCTCGTCCGTTGCTGCCGGTCAGATCAGTGTTGGCCACTACTACGGTGATGCTAGGCGCACGTGGTGAGGTTATGCTTGAGCTGGAGATCGAGTAATAGCGAGGTTGAGTCCGAGGTAACACTTCCACCAAGTATGACAATGGGAGACCCTGCCATGTAGAGCATTCGCCCGCAGCTTTTGACGCCATCTCGAGGAGCCTACCCACCGTGGCATGCGTCCGAGACGTGAAGTCGGCAAACGTATCCCTATCCCGGCTTATGCTGAGTAGAAACTCTTTCGTCGCAGGTGAGGGTGCAAAGCTGGCCAATCCTTGGAGAGAATCCCGGGAGACCGGCGCGCCAACTTCCAGATAATATCGGAAGAGCGCATCGATTCTCGTAGGCGACGGGATCTTAACTTTGATGGCGGGGTCGAGAGCGGAGATTAGAATTGGAGTGGCCCGTTTCTCGGACAGTCCGAGGATAGTAAGAAGACGGTCAACTTCTTGATCTGGATTAATGGGCCAGATGGCGAGGTGGTCGCCAGTCTTATATGTAAGCTCTGGTGCGCTGCTGATATCGAATTCGATGTGGAGACAGTTCCGGCTGGAAGACGTGAATAGCTCCCGGGATCCTTTGATTTTCAGAGGTCTTATCTGAGAGTTGGACCCAGATTTCCCGCTGTCCGGAACATGTACAGGCTGGCCTGTATGCAGGTCTGACAGATCTAGGGAATCATCCTCAACGACCTTGAAGGCGAGCTCATGCCGGGTCTCCAGGCCACCAGAGCTCTCTGCGAACCCAAGCCGTTCACGAAAGACATCACATAAGTTCTCTTTCCAGCTAAGGAAATCTTCCTCGGTAGTACCGCTGCTAGCGTCGGCCTTTCCGACCGGCATGAGACTCTCGGCACCGCAACGTGCCAACCCGGCAGTTACTCGATCGACCACTCGATTATAGTGTTGATAATCGCTGTTTCCAAGCCCAAAGGCTGCGTAGCGGAGAGACGACAGGGTATTCTCTTTAATTCGCGCCAGCCAGTCGCAAAAGGAACAGGCATTATCACTCGGATCGCCTTCGCCATAGGTTGCGAGAATGAAGACGGCGATTTTCGTTGGCGGGAGCAGGGCGATGGTGTCCGGATCGTAGTCAGATAGGTCTACAGCCATCGCCTTCAAGGGAAAACGTCTAGGGAGCTCCTGTGCGAGGCGGTTGGCGAAACTCTCAGCTGTTCCGGATTGCGAGCCCCAGAATATGATGACATCTTTACCCTAAGTACCACATTAGCAAGGCATTGCCGCATTGTTCCGAAGGAAGGAACGTACCAGCTCTTGCGCTTTCTCCGTTATGTTCCGTGTTGTTGCTTTACCCGAACACCCTTCGACACCGGCCGCCTGCGGTCTTTCGAACCAGAGATGCTGATGCGGATCAGGCCTTTCCCACGCATAACCACGCAAAAGATATGCACATAATGTAAAGCTGATAGCCGCAAGAGCCAACGCGTCTACGAAAGTCGAGGGGGCAAGCTGCCTAAGTAACCTCAATGCATCAACATGCAAAGTTTCGTGTTGAAGAAATTTGGACTCCATTATGTAGGTACTGAGTTGTTTCCGAGCATGAAATTCCAGTCTGCGTAATTATCAAAGATGCATGGGCATGAGGATATCTAACCGCAGACAAATAGATTTATGATATCTACAAGTCATGGAGGCCTACACAGGATAGCGCAATGATTTCAAGTGAACCAGGATATAAACCCAGTAGTTATCGCCGTAAACCCTCAAAGAGCCATAATGCGGAAGTACCGACAACTTGCTACAGCAATGAAGCGGTACTTCCCCCTGAAGAATAAGTGAGTTCTAACCAGGGCAAATATGATTGAGCCAATCGGGATATATTGCGTAAGTTTTTTATCCATCTTCAGAAACTTGCTGTTGCTGGCACCTTGGACGCTATACCCTGGATAGCTTTGACTGCGTATAGTTGACTAAAATGGGTCACTAGGTGGGGGTTTTAATGAAGCTCCTCTTGGCTGCGTGGGCTTTATCGGGGACAGTTTCTTGTTTGATGATTCTGGTATGAGGGGACATGGTCACTACACGGGCGCTTACGCGTTTAAAAAATGCATCCTTAAGTAACTGATATTGGAGTAAGAGGCAAGACCCTGCACAGGATCAATGCGGGGTGCCTGGGGATGTGGGGTTTCCTAGCGCTCTCGAATTCCCCCGAACATGACCTCTGTCCTCTCTCTCTGTGTCTCCCCTGCACCCCCGAATTTCCCGAACATGACCCCCCCACCTTCCCCTCTCCCCTGCGCTCCAGAGTTTCCCGAACGTGAACCCCTGCAAAACTTTTTTTAATACCTGGACCGTCTTGGAAAACACATTTCGGTATAATAAGTAACACCAAGGAGATTACTGTGAACGCGTAGTTAAGTCGTCGGCTGATAATCCATATACGTACAACAGCAGGATATGGTCTCGTGGTCAGTCTATCATTATCTCCGAATTAACAAGTCGTATTTTAAATGTAGAAAAACCGTCTAAACTCAGTCACTGCTACTCGGCAACGACCTGGCGCTGAAACATAGGCGGTGTGAAGCTATCTTTATGACAGAACTAACAGACCATCGTGAGATCGGTCCATAATATGGGATCTCTCCTCCCATTGCACCATAAGCGCCTTAGCTATGTGTGCCGTCCGCCAGCCCGATCTTCTCCCAAAATTATTCAAAAACTCCAGAACCTCATCTTGCTCCCTTTTAGTTTTTAAATATGACCCACCTAGATCGGCGTACGCGGGTTAGAAACAATTCCATGATTGAAACAACGGTCGAGTCTTACATGCTTGGAGGGTATGAGAGGCTGTGAAACTCGCGTTTATCACCGAAAGATTGCTAATAGCAAGTCCGACGATCAAGCGTAGATTTCTGAGAACTCGCTCCTGTACACCGTTAGGATTTAGAAACACGGAGCAGAACCTTAATTGGGCAGGAGCACTGACGTCCGCCTCTCTCCTTTCTAGTAATATCTTGAGAGAAGGCTTACATAGAGAGGGGTTGAAGATTTCAAGGAGCATTTTCGCAAGGTAGTAATGCTGGTAACCGGCAACTGAACCCCACGTCTGTTAAACCTTCCCCGCATCTTAAGCTGTTGTAGCTATCCGCGGCACTCACTGTGGGCTGGGCGCGTCATCCAGACAGCAGGAAACGCAGAGCCGTCGACGTTTCTGCCCACAAGACCATCCACCCAGAAAGGAGTGGAGTCGGCTGGGATAGACGTAAGCCAACTATCAGCGTCAGCGTTAAGTCGGGTCCACTCGTCAACGTCCAGTGTTGGAAATGCAGTTCCTGATCCGAATGCATAAGCCAAGACTTGGCCGCATAAGAAAACAGCCCGGTTTGCCAAAGATTCGGCATCATCGTTGACAAACGAGCCGGACCGCCTGTAGTGGTCAAGCTGGATGCACAGGGGTTGTGACTTTGTGAGGGAAACATAAATGTCTTGCCGAAGCACAACCCAGCTGGCTGCCTCTCCGAGACCACCGGTAGCTGCTAAACTCGAAGCAGTGTTCAACAGTCTCGCGCTGCCGTATAAGTGAGTGCCTACGTCAGTATCTAAACCTGCGTTAGTCCAGGCTCAGCTAAATATGGCAGTGTCATCCAAACCTGTTCTCTCTTCATACAAACGGAGTAATACGATGGCAGCCAGTATATTCTCGTCAAGGGCCTCTATGGGGCCATCGAGTATGGGGATGAGCATTTGCACAGCACGACTGTGATAGTCGGCGGCGCGTCCCCGACCGACGCCAGACACTAAAGCCATAAAGCGGGACGAAAAGGCAAGTATCCCGTAAGAGAGCAGCGGAAAACGACACGCACGTCGGGGAACCTCGAGACCGAAGTGACACTGCCGATCGCAGACGTCAATCTAGCGTGAGGCGTTACTCCCAATTAGGATTCTAGGATAGGGTACGGGAATCTCATGTTACCCACGAAGATAAATCATGCACGTAGTGCATGAAAAGACGAGCCTCTTCGTCGGCCTCAAATATGAGCGGTGTCCCACGTTGTCCGTATCCAGGAGCAGAAACAGTGGGAACGATCGTTGTGCTGCTGGAGTAACTGAGCAAAACTGATGAATCAAAACATGACGTCATCGAACGTACCTTGTCTCTTCATCATCGGGCTGGTCGGAGTCGAACGTAGGGGGAGAGAGCAAAGAGGGCATCGGGCACGCCCAGGCTTGTCCTGGGGTACCTCGGTCGGACATCTCGAGACCCGCGCCCGGTCGGGTCGTTTGTAGCAAATGTGCACAGAGGTGAAGCACCGGGACGTTTGGGTACTAGTATGAAAGGAAAGCTGTACATACACACATTAGACGACGGAGCATAGATCTCGGCCCGGTATTCGCGAGGTTAGCTCCATTCGCTTGGGACATTGGAAGGGTGCACGCACTTCCTGAATTGACCCACTTCCGGAATTGGAATGTGTAGCGGAACGAATAGTAAATTTGCAATAACAAAAGTGAGGTACCCTACAAGGTCGCGGGACAGACAAGCTTACCGGACACTTTTTTGGCACTGTATAAAAAAAGTTAAATTAATTAACTATAACGTAATAAATGACTTTAAATTAAGTGGATTTGTTTTTATAAAACGTATTTAAAACTTTCTTATAATTATGCGCATTATATTTACCCTTCCTAGGAGCGCATATATTTATTTTTCGTTTTAACGTTTTATAATAATTACCTTTAGCGGTTATTAGTTATAATATTTTACTATATTTTTCTTGTTAGGTTAAAAAGTCTGTTAATTTATTTAATTATATTCCTTATAGGACTATTTCCCTTAAACCTTACTTAAAATATTAAAACCTTTTTATTACTTAAATAAGATTTTCGTTTTAAAAATGAGAGTTTCGTATATACATTTTATTATTACCTATTAAAAGATTAATAAATTTAATTATTCTTATTAACGAGGTACTCTAGTAATTAAAAAAAACTTTATAGGAAGCCTTTTTATTTTATTATTTTACGGAAGTTTTTAAAGGTTTTTACGAGAAGAGAAAAAATAAAACCGAGGGAAATAAGCAACGAAACGATCGGCGAAAGGATTATTAAGAAAATTTCAAATTGGAACAAGCGAGATTAAGATTAAATAATATAAATCTAGCTTTTACAGATTTCAGATATAATAGCATTAACGTTATAACAACTTTAAATATTTCGACAAACCCTAATTTCCCTAAATAATATAAAGAAATTAATGTTTTATTTTATTTTAAACATTAAGAAAATAAATACAGTTTAATACGAAATAATATAATACATTAAAGAAATGCGACTTTAAAACACAGGTATATAATGCGTACTATTATAATTCTTTACCTAGTACTTTTCACATTAGATTATATAATAACTTACGTACGGAATGATATAACGTACTATAATAACGATGTAGATAAAGCACCGAGCGAAATACGCTTTGGCACCTCACATTAACCAATTTAAATAAATTAACCATAATAATGACAATAGTTCAAATTAACTATATTCTATTTCTATAATAATATTTACAGCTTTATAATAAATAAACGAATTACATTAAAACTTATTACTAATCTTATACTGTTATTTCTTTCTTTTAATCTCTTTATAACCGAGTGCTTTATAATACGTCCATGTTAATACTACCCGTACGTTGTACCAATTAAAGTCCACCGAGAAATAAAACTGTTACTAACCGAATCCTCTTCCTAACTACGGGACCGTTTCTTATCAGGCTTTAATACGTTAAAGAAATTTAAATATATGAGGTGGGCGACGTATCGCAGAGCTCGAGCCGAGACGTATTCTAAGGCTTGTTACAGGGTGTATCGGAATGAATATCGTAATAAATTGATATTATACAGTTAATAAACATAAAATAAAAGTTTCTACTAAAACGAACACTGGCTCGAAAAGAGTATTAAGTTTTTTAAACCGATAAAAAAAGTGATAAAAAATTGATAGTAAAAGAATACTGTGAATAGCAACTAAAGGGTGTTGTTAAACGAAGGTTAAAGAAATAAAAAATAATACGACCTTCGCACTATATTATAATATAATGCGTACATTTGTTATAAAGTTATGAATATAGTTAATAAAAGAGAATATTATTATGACGGCCAAGGGGTTTAACCAACTATTAAACCTAGTCGTACGGTTTATGTTAGCAGTAGTGTCGTAGGAAATTAAGCAATAATATATCCAATAGTTACATCTGGTAATAACAGATTGTTAAAGGTAATCTAGGTAACTAAAATATATTACAAGCTGGTAATTTATTTAAATTATGGTAATAATAAGCGTATATATCTTAACTTGAATCCCTTTGGATCCGAGGATCCGCTTGGATCCGTATTATGCAAGTAAATTAGATTTTCTTAGATCCGGGGATTCTTTCGGATCCATACTGCTTAAATGCATAGATCTCTTTAAATCCGTTTATTTATTCGGATCTATGTTACGTAATCTTTTCCGGTCGGTGGTTGTCTGAGTTTTGTCCCGACCGTGTGCCTAAGCTGGTAAGGTGTTGGTTTGTAATACGATTTTTCCTTTCCAGGATCTTTATTTTTAAAGATCCTCTTAGTTCAGTAAATCTTTTTTTCTTTTTTATTATACTTATTATGCTTAAGGGAATTATAAAAAAGGTTATTAAGCCGCGCTAACGTCTTAATTAAAAAAAAGAAACGTAAGAAGTGATCCTCTAGTATTAAAGATTTTGGTTTCGAAATTATACTTTGTTCTGCGTATTTCGTACGGAAGAAAAAATATATTATGGCGGAAAACGTAGCTGGTTATCAATATTACGTTCGCTATAAACGGGATTATAATGGTTCGGGTATTCCGATTGACTTTTTGCGTAACATCTTGCGAGAAAAGGAACGGTTAAAACGTAATGAGGTCCTTGCTAAAGAGCGGCTTTTTAGTCGTAGGAGGATATAAATAAGGCCATTTTTCGGCTTTAGCAGTTACGTTAGCAACAAAAGATTTTTCGTATTAAAGGTATCGAAATAATTAATCGTAGGCTATAATCGTTAAATAAACTCAAGGAAAAAGAAAAGGTTAAGGTAAAGGCTGCCGCGCAGGCTGTTTAAGTTACGGGGGTGGCGAATGCATCTGGTCCCGAAAACGCTAATTGGTTATTTTCGGTAAACCCGGGCTGAGAAGTTATTTTAAACGTTACCGGTTTTGCTAGTAAAAGTTCCTTAACAGGCGCTGGGCGTTCCTGAGATTTTTGGCGGGTTTTCACCTGTTTTCGGAATTTAGGTAGTTTTTTCATTTAATTAGGTATTAGGTAAGCGGATCTTTTCTTCGTATATTTAGGATTTCTTTTACTTCGTATATCGATAAATCTTTTTTTATTTATTTTTCAGATCCTGTATTAACTTTGATGATATTTATTATTAATCGAATAAAAAAATATAAAAGACTGGATAGAGTTTTACTTTAGGTGGTAGTTTTAATTAGTAATTGCTTTTTGAGATTTTCTTAATGATTTTGTATGGGCCGATATATTTGAAGTTAAGTTTTTTATTTGGTCGTTTATTTTGGATGCTTTTTGTTATGGCCCAGCAAGGCTTGGCCTCTCCAAAACGGTCGGAGACTATAGGAGACAAGTTCCGACAAAAAGATTCGGTTACGTGACTATTAATCACGGTGGATCCAGTGATCGGGAGTGACCTATTAGATTAAGATTATTATTAATCATAGGGAGAACAGTAAGTAAAAAGAATCAAGCGAAATCACCAGAAATTAAAAAAGAATATATACCTTTGTTATCTTCCATAGTTTAGATAAATTACCAGCCTGTAATATAATTTAATGACCCAGATTACCTTTAACAATTTGTTCTTATTAAACGTAACCATTATGTACCCCTTTACTTAAATTCCCATAATATTATTACTAACATAGATCGTACGACTAGGTTTAATAATTGATGAAACCCTTAGGCGTTATATGTTATAAGCTTTTATTTAATAATACCGTTAAACTTTAAGCTGTATTCCGATACTATATCCACTAGCTAACAATCCGCAACTAGGGAACTTACTTTTAAGGAGTTAAAAAACGTTATGATCGCTATGACACAAAAAGTCTAAGAATTCAAAGAAGTAAATAAGCAACTTAAAATCAGGTTAAGGCATAGCCCATTACGGGATATAAGTAAAAAGTCAAGGCCCTAAAACTTTTCGATAATACCGGAAACATACAACCCTTCTTAACTTAGGCCATATCCTACCTTTACTTTTATCGGAACTTTTTAGTCGACGAGGCTGATAAGATTATTACTATTACCGAAAACCTCGAAGGAAATACCTTAAAATGGTTTAAACTTACCTTACGGGACTACCTGGAAAACGCGGAAGATAATCGGAAAAGGATATTAACAAACTGTTCGAATATTATACCAATTTCGAACAAAAGGTCCGAAATATATACGGAAACCCTAACGAAAAACGAAAGGCCGGATAAAACATCCTTGAACTTACTTAAAAAAGCCCCGTATCGAAATACGGGGCATTATTTAAGTAAGCTTTATCGCGTACCAAATAAATTAATGATAAGATCATAATAAATACTTTTTATAAAGGCTTAAAGGAAACCGTTAAGGATAAGGTAATTGGTATTAAAAAATCATTTACTTTTAACGCATATATTAACAAAGTAATTAAAATTAATAACCGACAGTATAAACGTTAGATGGAAAAAAAAGGAAATTACTTTCCTGAGCCCGGATATTCAAAAAGAAATCACCAGAAAAAAAATACGCCTTCCACTTCCCAGAGAACTATACTAAAACTTATAGACCTAAAAGCAATTTAATAACCTAACCCTTGTACTATCAAATACTTCAACTATAATAAAATAAAATACAAGACCTATCAATACAAAGCACCTAAAAAGCTACAACAAAACACCTGGATGCCGATTCCTTAAAAACCCCTACGAAGCCATTAGGGCAACAACAGGTCGATTAACATATTCAAAAGTAAAGACGACTATAACCCCCTGAAGGAAATACAATAAGAACTACAGGAACTAAAAAGATTATCTCAGGCAGCCATTTAAGAACGACGAACCCCTACCACAGGACCTATAATAATCCAATAGCTAAAAGATCACACCGGATAGAAAAAGCTTACGGAAAACAAGCTACGTTCCCGGTCCCAGAAAAAACGGGAACAGCGGTACGAACAATTAAAACTAAATGCATAAATTAAGAAATACCAAGGATAAAACGAAACCCTGCTACCAGAAGAGCCGACCCGACATAAAAAACTTCATATTATTTAATACAAACATGCTTATTACCTTAAACCCAGAGAAAAATAACGATATATATCGAAAAGCGATTTACGCGAATATATAATCAGGAATTTAACTTCCATAACCAAACCAGAAAGAATCTTAAAGATTAATAATAATATAAATACCTAAAAATATACGCCTTAAAAGATACCGTTAACATTAGTACGACAGTAACGAATTAACTTAAAAACAGACTTATCCCGATAAAGACCTTATATGCCATTTCGGATAATAAGATTACAAAATAAAAAAGAAATAAATTTACCAAACAGTTATGAAAATATCTTTACAAGTAATTAAGAACCTAAACTTCCGATTAGCCTTTATAAACGACTCGAACGAACGACGAAAAATCAAAAATAGAATCTAAAAAAAAAAAGAATAACCCGAAAAGATAAAACAATACGATACCCAGTTCCAAGTACAACAAAAGGGACAAAAAAACCCCGAACCAAAATACATTAGTAAAGAAAACTTCCAAACGCAAATCCTCTCATGCGAAGCTACATTACGCCGACAGGAAAAATAATTAAAATAATTACAAAGCCGTAATTACTAAAAGTAAAAGCTTATTAAGGCGTTAAAAATAAATTAAAAGACGAATGCTACCTATAGAAATCTCGTAAGATGGTAAAACCTAAGAAAGCCAGCAAGAGCTTCCCAAAAGGGCTTTAAACGCGATAATAAAAGCTAAAATTAACTTTATCACCCTATAAGTACGAATTAAAATATACTAATTTACCGCATTTATAGATTACCGAACAAGAAAAGGTAATTATATTATGCCGAATATAATTAACCGACTTCGATTATTCTAGAAAAAAAAGATAAAACCTTATATCGTCGAAAACGCAAAAGGTTATGCATTCGCTTACGACAACGGAAAAATCACCCGTAAATTTAATTACTTTGAAATCTTTATTAACGAACGAAACCAAATAATAAACTTCGATATCGTTCCGATAAGGAATTACGACATAATCCTTAGAAAACCATGGCTGTACCAGTATAACCCCTTAATCGATTAAGTAACTAACTAAGTAAAGTTCACTTTATATCCATTCGATAAAAAAAGTAAAATATGAAAAGATCTTAACATTCGATCGAAAATGGCGGCGAATATAGGCATAAGGATATAATAAAAAGCTTATTACCTACAAAAATACAAGAATAAAAATAAAGGTAAAATAAAAAGATACAACGTATTATCGCTATTCTCAAAATAAAGTTGCAAAAGATAAACGATTACTTATAGCATTAACCTCTGAAGCTAAAAACCATAGCTAACGTATTATTATAATATTACAACTACGAATAATTATTTCGAAAGAGAACTCGAAACGAAATTACCAAAATATAACGAATAAAACTATAAAATAATCCTCAAGGAAAAGGAATCGACCAGATTTTACCTAATTTATAAGCTTAACGAAATAAAATTATAAGTAGTAGGTAAATATCTTAAAAACAAGCTTCGAAAAGGTTATATACGACGATTTAACTTATCAGCCGAATACCTTATATTCTTTATACGAAAAAAAAGAAAATTACGCCGAATTATTAACTATAAACAGTTAAACGATATTACGGTCAAAAGTCACACGCCGTGAGCCTTAATTAATAAAATAAAAAAATCGTTTATTCGAAACAAATTAATTCATAAACTTAAATCTTAAAAGAAAATATAATCAAATTCGTATTAAGCTAAAATACGAATAAAAAATAACCTGTAAGACGAAATACGAACTTATGAACGTATTAGCAACCTTTCAGCGAATAGCTAATTACGTACTTAGGATATACTTAAATATTTTCGTTATTTGTTACCTCGACGATATTTTCATTTATTTGAAAAACAAAAGAAAACATATAGGATACGTTCAGATAATTCTTTAAACCTTATAAAACGCCAACGTACTAGTTAATACGGAAAAAAGCCAGTTTTATACGTAAAAAGTGGAATTTTTAAAATATGTTTTTTACCTTAGAATGCATTAAAACAAACCCCTAGAAAGTCGCTATAATATGCAAGTAAAAAATGCCTACCATAATAAAAAAAAAACCAACCTTTTTCGGATTTATTAACTATTGTAAAAAGTTTATTAGAAACTTTAATAAAATAATTATACTATTATTTAATCTGACAAAAAAGGGAAATAAATTCCTTTAAACGACAACAATAAAAACCGTTTTTAACAAATCGAAACCGTAATTATTAACGAACCAATATTCATTATGTGCGACTTAAACCGCTTAATTATATTTAAACCCGAAGTTTCGGATTACGCTTTAAACGTAGTAACCGGATACCGCGACGATTAAATCAATTTATATCTTATCGTCTTTTACTTTTATAAATTTACAAAGGGAAAGTTAAATTACGTTATTCTAGATAAAAGATTTATGGTTATTATTAAAGCCTTCCGAAAACTTAAACATTATCTTAAGGGAAATTTCCACCAGGTTAAGATATATACCGATTACAAAAATCTTACTTGCTTTACTATTACTAAAAGACTCAGGACGACAATTACGTTATACCGAAAAACTAGCAAAATACTATTTTGTTATTATCTATCAAAAAAGACCAAAAAACTGTAAAATAAACCCATTTATTGAAAGACCAAGCCTCGAAAAAAAAGTGATTAAAGTTAATTATTAAATTTTCGACAATACGCTTGAACGATATTTACAATTACGACGAATAGCAATGATGAATACAATACCCCTTAATTTATATGAGAAAATCTAAAAATATAACAATAACTTACTTAAAAACTAAAAAATAAAAAAAGCAGAAATCCTAAACAATATCAGGAAGTATTAATATAAAACATATATAATATTAGTTACATAAATACCTAAAAATCCATAAAACGTTAAAACGAGTATGAAGTATTTATTATTTTCCTAAAATAAAATCGGTAATAAAAAGATACGATAATAATACCATATATACAACAAAGTAAAAACCCGACGATATAAGCAATACGAAGAATTACATTTATTATTAATCGCAAAACGACCATAAAATTTAATTGCTTTCGACTTTATTACCAAATTCCCACTATCAAAAAACCCAGCTACGGGTGTATATTATGACATCATCTTTATAATTGTTGATCGATTTATAAAACCTTCTTATTTCTACTATATAATAATGATAAGGACGTAAAACAAATAGCTTATATTTTTTTAAAAGGTATATTAAAGGCATACTGATTATTAAAGGAAATCCTTTCAAATAAAGGAATAACATTTATTTCGAAATTTTAGCAGAAGTTTATAATACAATTAGGCCTAAATCATAAATTATCCAACGTATTTAAACCTTAAATAAACGGACCAATGGAAAAAACTAACCAAATATTGAAAACTTATTCACGATGTTATATTAATTACGAACAAAACGTTTAGGTTTAAATGCTATTTATTGCCCAACTAAAGCATAATATTAACGATTACGAAAGTATTAAAATAATTTTAACAAATGCTAATTTTAATTTCATACGAAGCGTTTACAAAAATATACGCGAAAAACATACCAGCATTAAAGTAACCCTTATATTAAAGTAACTTAAATAATTATATACGGAAATACAAACGGAACTTAAATTCGTACGTAATCATATAAAAAAGTACTATAACTAAAAAAGGTTAAAAGGACCAACCTTTTAAAATGAAAAATAGTTTACTTAATTACTAAAAACATCCAAACTAAATAATTAAACAAAAAACTTAACTTTGAATATATCGGCCTGTACAAAACCATCAAGAAAATTTCAAAAAATAACTACCAGTTAGAATTACTACATAAAGTTAAAGTTTATCCAATATTTCATATTTCCTTATTGGAGTTAATAGTAAACATTATCAAAGTTAACCCGGGATACGAAAAAAAGGCAAAAAAAGAAAAAAGGAATATATATATATATATTAACATACGAAATAAAAAGAATCCTAAATACATAAAAAAGAAATTGATTTACTCAGTATCAATTAAATAAAAAAACTACCCGGATTCCAAGAACACCTAAAAGCCCGCCAAGAATCTTATAAACGCCTAGCGCCTGCTAAAAAGCTTTTACTAATAACGCCGGGGTTACTAAAAGCACCCAAGTTAATATTATTAATAACGGACCAGTCGGTATTCTTAAGGCTCGACCAGTCTACCAAACCAAAAGCCTACGCTAACATAACCGCGCTAACCTTCAACCTAGTTGGCTTACGCCTTTCTTGCTTCTCCAGCTCGTTTAATGATTAAAGCTTATACTAAACTATAATAACACCCTTTAAACGCGCCAAAGTCTTTTATTTACGTAGCCGAATTAAACCAGCTAAAACCTCGTTCATCTCCTCTTAATAACGACGCTGAATCTTTAACTAGCGTTTTTAAAATTCCAAGAAACGTTTTTCCGCAAACGTCTCCTCCCGCGTAAAGCGTTAATATTTACGACGAATATTTTTAAAAAAAGGAAAGCGTTACGCCGGTACTATCAAAAAACGACCGCGGAAAATATACTCCTTACAGCGCGACACCTTTTCCATCATCTTATACTGAAGTCCTGTTAAAAAGCACCAGGAACAAAGCGTAACTTCAAAACTAAGCTCGTTAAAAGCCTCTAAGAAATCAATGCGACGAACGGTAAAAGAACGAGGTTTACGACGAAACTTCTTAATCCGATTAAATATGTTGGACGTCGGAAAATACCAGAAAATAAAGATAAAAAGGGGAAGTTACTTACGAAATTCGGAAATAAATAAAATTAATCTTTAAAGGCAAAAGTCCTAGAAAAGGGGAAATTGTATGATGGCCCAGCAAAGCTTAGCCGTTCCAAAACGGTCGGAAATTATAAGAAACAAGTTCCAACAAAGAGATTTGGTCACGTAACTATTAATCACGGTAAATCCAGTAATCGGGAATAACCCAAGGGATTAAGATTATTATTAATCACAGGAAGAAAAATAATCAAAAAGGATTAAGCGGAATTACTAGAAATTAAAAAAGGATACATACCTTCGTTATCCTCCATAACTTAAATAAATCACCAGCTTTTAATATAACTAGGTTACCCAGATTACCTTTAATAATCTGCTATTACCAGACGTAACTATCGCATACCCCTTTGCTCAGATTCCCACAGTACTACTGCCAACATAAGCCGTACGACTACGTTTAATAGTTGGTTGAACCCTTAGCAGTCACATTTCTGGTGGCTAGGTAAACCATCTTTTCTTCCTGGAAGGTTAGATTTTTAACCTTTTCTGGTTATAGTACTTTTTTATTTGGTCGCGTACGAATTCGAATTTTGTTTTTATTTTTGCGTGTAATTATTTAAGTTGTTTTGATATAAAAATTACCTTAACGTTGACTGGTCCTTTACGTATATCTTTATAAACTTTTAAGATAAAATCGAAGTTGGCGTTCGGTGGAGTTATTTTGGTGCTTTCGTAGTAGCTAGTATTATAAGCTAGTTAGGCAATAAGTAATATTTAATCTTAATTGTTTTGCTTATAGTTAAGATAATATCGGAGGTAGGTCTTTAGTATTTGGTTAGTTTTTTTATTTATCCGTTTGTTTAAGGTTTAAATACGCTAGATAGCTTATAATTTAGGCCTAGCTGCGTTACAAATCCTTGTTAAAATTTCGAAGTAAATATCGTTCCTTTATTTAAAATGATTTCAGTTAGTAATCCGTATATTTTTAAGATATATCTTAAAAAGATGTAAGTTAGTTATTTTACATCCGTATTTTTATTATATAGTAAAATGTAGGGAAGTTTAGTAAATTAATTAACGATTATAAAGATGTTATTATAATGTATACTCGGAGCTGGTTATCAGAGATTAGACCAATTATAAACCTTTTAGTAAAACCGCTTTCTTTTCGTCATATAAATATAATAACGTCGAATTAAAATTTCGATCTAAAGCGAATAAACGCGTTTGAAGAGGGAAGAATAGGATACGTCGAAACGGTAAAATCGATAGGTAAAATAGGCAGCGATATAAAGCCTAATAATACTGTTATTCGCCTAATAGCTTTCGAAGTTAATCGAATAATAGATTTTGTAGCTGTTAGAAACAAGACAGATATTTCCATCGTTTTATACGCGTTCATATATATTTATCGAAATATTACATTTACTTTAAACTTACTTCGTTCGCTATTTATTTATTATATTTTATGCCGAATCTTTAATCTAGTAGTTAGAAATAGTTTGAATATTAGAAACTAAAATTAAGTTTTCCGCCAAATTGCTAAATAATGATAAAGCGTAATTTCACAAATTACTGTCTTATATAATTGTAACTTATTTTGCATTCATTTAACACGTTTATTAAAGTGTTTTACGATTTTAATTATTTATAATTACAGAGCCAGATATTAGGAAAACCTTTATAAAAAAGCCTATTTCCTCGTATTTTTAAATATCCCGTTTTATAATGCTGTATTTTACAATTATAAGTCGAATAAGGTCGAAGTATTAGCGAAAGATCTTTTAACCTTCGTATAATACCTTCTAAGATTGAAAACTTCGATTTAAACGCGTTTTAAGTCTCTTTTACAGTTTAATAAGATTTAATACATAGCTAATCTTCACTCCTATCAAGACGTAATAAGTAAGCAGTAAATTCGCTATATATTTAAGATATTAAAGCGGAGTAAGAAATATTAGAGGGTTTAGCCTCACGATCTTTTCGATAATAGATGTCTTTTCGGTGGGCGTTAACTTTCGTAAATAGAGGATAATATCCGGCTTTTAAGAGTCCTTTAATAACATCGTATATAATATTAAGCTTTTTAAAACTATGTTTTATAGTTTATATCTTAGCTTAAACGGTGAGGCTCATTTTAGACTCTTTTATAGGGCATTTTAAAATCTTATTATTGCGTAATAAATTTTAAAAAGTAGATGGTTAAAGTTTTACTCAAAACGAGGCGCAAGCTGGTAGAAGCTGTGGGTTTATATAGTACGTTAATAATAATACTAATACCAATACTCCTGTTATTACTACTACTACTACTACTACTACTACTACTACTACTACTACTACTAATAATAATACTAATAATAATAATAATAATAATAATAATAATAATAATAATAAT